>CM060086.1:3980711-4210006 GCA_030522485.1 Stenchaetothrips biformis
ACACACGCCAACACTTTTTACGCAACTACGGCCTATAACTAAAGTATAACATCCTGGCCGGGTTCAGTACGTTGACACTGTGGTACGTCCTCGTATCTCGGGAACTAAGCCGGCGGAGAAGAAAACGGACATTGGGACGCGGTATTCCTTTGGCCTTGGGACTATAATGGCACCCCCAAAAGTGGTGGCACCGCGAATCTACGGTTCTGCCAAACCGTTTTTCCCGCCAATGTAAGGATGGCATCCTGGGCTGAACCGTAGAGATGGCACCGCGTTTCATATCGTAGGGCCCCCTGGTGGTAACCGAGACCTCCCCTAGAGCCAATGCCGAAGTCGAAACTCTAGAAAAGGGGGGGGGGGGGGGGGGGCTGAGCGGCCTGAGTAGACCTTGGCCTCGAGAACTAAAGTACGAACTCATTGTTATGCGTTCGAGCACCCAGAGCCCTTTCGCACTGAAGAGGAGGAACGTCACCAGATGGGGACTGATAGCACGCAGGGAATAAAGGGCGAGAGGCGTCCTGATGAGCAGCCAGTGTCCTGCACATCGCCAAACCATGTTCGCCCGCGCCGTCGCCCTCCTCGCCCTAGCGGCCTGCTGCGCCGCGGCCAGCCTGCGCGAGACCAAGGTCGTCGCGCTCGGCTTCCACGAAGGCGATGACCTGGTCCGAGAGCATCGTGCCGTCCAACACTCCCTTAAGACTTTGGGCACACTCCCTCGATGATTGCAGCTCCATGGACTACAATTGCCCCGACCAGAGCATTTACTACGGCGCAACACTTTGGTACTCTTGGTAAGTAAACCTTTAGTAATTATTCAAATTATTTACCGAGCCGCTATCACTATGACTATAATCAAATAGTGGCCAGTGGAATCCTTCGAGCTGGTTCGAGTTGTGGACAAGTTTATGTCAGCACTAGCGCACAGTTATGGAAATATGAATTATTTTGCCAGGAAGATGTACACTACCACGGTGTACATACCGGGCACCAATTCGGACGTCCACACAAAGGAGGTGTCCTTCTCTAGCTCCAACTTGATCACCGCTATGGAAGTCATAGACTTGCAGAAAAACAAAAATGAACGCCGATTTTGTGTTGCTGAGCGGCGGCCTTTACGAGCAGCATGTCACCTTTAATTTCACGAGCTGGCCCGGCGGGAACATCAACTACAAGGTCAACTTGTACTCAGAGGTTTACGTTCTTGGCAAATAACAAAATGCATGTCTTCTTTTATGCAATTTATTTAGTGGTAGAGATGTTAAAATCCGAGGTAAATCATTAGTCACTTCTCTTGTGGGCGCCAACAACAATAATCATTTTTTAAAAACAACGTAAAACAAAAGACAGTATGTGTTGCCAACTTAGAAACGAAATTCCTTCTACATTCGATTTACCAACTTTACTACTTCTGATAGGCAGTAGGGCCATGCCAGTACCTACTACCATCGTGTTCTGGTATGTTTATACAGACAGATTTTGTTGTGCCACGAAATTGATGAAATACAGGGTGGCCCATCGACCCCGTCGGCTTTGGAATGTAGGCCACCCATTCGACACGCTCGCAGGGAAAAGCGCTGACGTTCCCCACACCCCCCTCCGCCCCGTTTGGTGGCTCGCTTGCTCGGCCTCCCCTCCGCCTCTGAACGGCAGTGTTGAGGTCTGCCGCCGTCAGCTGCAGGCAAAGCGTAGATCAGAACTTTAAAATCAACAGTCCGGTGTTACGCAACATGGTGAACTTCACAGAGGGAGTGAACGGACATGATCAAGATTCTCGGTGTCCATCCTGAGTGTCGTGCACGTTTCGGATAACGACGGGCATACTCGCGAGCAGCATCAGCAAAGTTATCATTCACCGGCACCAAGAATCTTGATCATGTCCGTGTACTTCCTCTGTGTGAAGTTCACCATGTTGCGTAACACCGGACTGTTGATGTTGACGTTGTGATATGCGCGTCCCTCGCGGCAAACGTCAACACTACTGGCGCTGGGAGGCTGAGCGAGCAAGTGAGACACCGCTCGGGGGGGTAGTGGGAAACGTCGACGGTACTCCCTGCGAGTGTGTAGAATGGGTGGCCTACCTTTCCAAGCCGACGGGGTCGATGGGCCACCCTGTATACACTCTGAATTATTTTGGATGCTATTTTTTTAAATTTATTGGACAGTTGACCCTGGATTTTCAACTTGAATGAGTTTAAGAATAACAAAACGATCTGTCAGAACATTTGTAAATAAATAATAATGGCGTGGCGAGAACATCAACTACCTCATTACACATCGTATAAACCGCAAACATACTGAAAATTCGTTGTAGTAAAGTCTCATTATTTGTCCCGTCACACGGGAGGAGCTGATGACACATAACAAGTCCGGTGAGAGGCGAGGTCGGGCCGCCGCGGCCGGACCCGCCATGGCCGTGGGGCTGCCGCGAAGCAGAGGCCGCGATGCAGAGGCCGCGGGGCCGCGGGGCCAGCCGCGGGCGCAGGGCACGGGCCGCGGGGCCAGCCGCGGGTGCAGGGCACGGGCCGCGGCGCGCAACACACGACACGCAGGAAAGTCTTGTCACAACACTGGCGGCCTCAACAAGATCGCCGCACACAAACAAAGTAACTTCACTGTCGCACAACACAAATCTAACCGCGGAAGCGGCGACGCAACGCGAGGCGCTATGTGGGGCAAAATCGGCGAGGTTGTTTACACAGGGCGGGGCGCAGGTGGCTGATCCGTACTGGAGTGCAGCGAAGCGTGACCGATGAATTGAAGTCGCGAACTGTCCAGCCAGCCTAGGGAAGGGATGGGCCCGGCGGGGGGCTCGGCCGAGGCAAGGGCCAAGGGGGTGGTGGAGGTGGTGAGCGGGGACGGGTAGGTAGGGCCTAAAAGGCTGTGTCCGAAGAGCTTTCATTCCCACCATTACAAATGCACGTGAGCAACAAGGCATTAGCCGGACTCTCTGAGTCCAAAAGAGGCAGAAGTGTCCGCACGCGAACGCAGCCCCCAACTTGTCATCGGTAATCAACGCCAAAATTGCGGATTGTTCTCCAGTCCTTTCTGGGGTCGCCGCGTCTTCCAGCCTAAAGTGCACATGCACAGTGGCAAAGACACCGCCGCATTCCTCCGCCATGTCGAAGTCCGCGTGGCCTGGTTCCTTCCTGGCAAGAGGGGGCGACGACGGCCGACGAAGAACATGTTTATTGCTCGTCATTCATAGCGCGCCCTTCAGCGGGCGGCGGAGCGATTCCGCCGCCTGCACACGTCGCTTTGTCTTCGTCGCAACCGCTACGGCTCACTCCATGAGTGCGAGAGAGACAGCTGTCCTTCTCGCACTCCTCCTGCACACTCCATGAGTACGAGAGAGACAGAGCTTTCTCTCTCCCACCGCTACGGCACACCCCATGAGTGCGAGCGAGATAGATATAGGACCTGCACCGACCTGCTCCGACCTGCACAACAAACAGCAGCTAAGTGCAGCAAACACGTGGTGGCCACCGGCTCCGCTCCGCGCACTACTCCCCCCCCCCTCTCTCTCTCTCTCTCTCTCTCTCTCTCTCTCTCTCTCTCTCTCTCTCTTACTCTCTCTCTCTCTCTCTCTCTCTCTCTCTCTCTCTCTCTCTGTCGCTAGCGCGCACCGGGCCGCTGGGCCTTTTCGAAACCCCGAGGCTGCACGACCTCCAGGAAACAATAAAGACGGACGGACAAACAAACATGCAGGCGAGATGGGACAAGGACCGATGGACAGGGCCACGGCCACGGCCACGGCTAATCCATTTTTCTCGCTCTATTCCCTTCTCTCCAAAGGGGAAAAAAAAGACCGACTCGGTCTTTACTCGCAAATCGGTACCGCGGTACTTGACCGGTCCTTTTCCCGTCTGCAGTACCGCGGTACCGGTACTTTACCCAAAAGAGTACCGCGGTACCAGTACCGCGGTACTTTACTTAACTTTACCGCCCATGCCTGCCTCCAACACGAACCTGAGAGTGAATAGTATATATAGTGAAGGGTGGAGGGACGAAGTAGTCACTAGAGCCATGACAGCAGACACAAGTCTTTGAGGCAGTGTAAGCAGTTTGCTTACTGCAAAGAATTGGAAATAAGAGGAAGATAAAGTAAATCCCTCTTTGTCAAAGAACTAGTGAAGCGACGTACTTGTAAAAACTTAGTTTCTTAGAGATGCAAAATATTGTTACGGTCACCTTCCCATCTGGCCCACTGACAAGGCCCACTGACAAATGTTCGTCATCATCCCCAGCACTGCTCGCAACACCACTTGTAGGAAAATTAGGTGCCCTTGAAGCACTTGATCTAGTCACCCAGGAGGAGAAGTCTGCAGGAGTCAAACCTGTCACGGCAAATAAGATCAATTTTGTGACAATAAAGATGAGGCATTAGCAGTTAACTTGCACAGGTAGAGACCTACACTTGGCTGTGCAATAGCAAAGCCCCTTTCAGCTCAAACAAACCAGTCAAGTGTCGTTATGATTAATTTTGGGAAAATGTAAACTTGCCTCATTATAATTTAATTAAGTGTAAAGTGAGCTCACCACATACTGTACTACTAGTTTAAAATAAATAAGTTAATATGACTAGACAGATGGAATGCAATTATGGAATATAAACTTTATATTAATCTTTGACTAGATTGATCACAGAAAAAATATTTAAAAAGTAGCACTGGTTCATTTTAATTTTAAAACTACAAAAATTTGACTAGAATGTATTCATGACTTCCTTATTGCACCTACTCAAGGTCACTGGGTTGAACACAGTCTCGAAGCCAGTGGGCAACATAGTCGAAACTTTTTAATATCAGACTTACGTGATACAGTTCCTTCTAAACTTGTCAGTCTGCTGTGGACACCAGTTTCGAATTCAGACAGTCGCTGGTCCACCATCATTTTATGAGAGTTAAGCTCAGATCTTAACCCGGCAATGGCATCCAACACACCATTCTGACTAGAAAGATTTTTGTAGAATTGCAGCTCCTCCCTCAATTTAATAAATTCTGAAATATCTGGTATTTCAATTATAGCAGAGCCATCCTCTCCTACTTGAACTTCTTGCGAGGTAACAACATCGTTTCTTATTTTGTGAATTATAACCCATACTGCACATTTCGCTTCTTTTATTTAAGAATTTCCAGGGTCTCCGGAGACATAGGTGGGAGGTGGGGGGGCCAGAGATTTCATCCATGCACTGTATGAGGAGGACAGCTCCTGCTGAGGAGCGCTCGGCATGTTTACATTGCTTGGGCTTATTCTGAATGCCGAGGTCCCAGGGAGATAATCCAGGGTTCCATCATGAACGCTCTGCAATACAACATGATACAGGTAAAAACATTACATTGTTAGATTTTTTTTGTTCTTAACCATTGTTTCTTATTAAAAGAATGGATTTTTAAAAGTTAAGGTTATTTAAGTAACTCTTGCGCCTCCCTCCATCACTAACTATACCAAATGTGCCAATCTAAATAATCACACCCCTTCAATTTTCAGTCATGCAGTCATAACTCACACCAACTGGAAGCGGCGCCAGAAAGAAGCTGGTGGTATGGGAAGACGACATTGCTGGCGATGCCAAATCAATAACAGCGGATGGATTGTGACGGTGGTCTATGAGGACCTGACAAGAAAAACACATAGGAAATAAAATTGAGCTGTTCATGTAAGTGCCCTTGTTTACAAGCTCTGGAACTAAGGGTGTGGTATTACTTACGTTGAATGGTGATGCATCCCGCTGTGGTGCATTCTGGGTGAAGCTCTGTGGTGCATTCTGTGAGAAGCTCTGTGGTTCATCTACGTCCTCATTACTGCTCTGCAACTACAATACAGGGAAAACCATTATTCTTAATTATTATTTCTTGTTAAGCAAACAAACATTGTTTTAAATTGTTCTGAAACAGTAGATTTAGATTTTATAAGTAATTCTGGTGAGTCCTCTTCATTTTCATCACCTGTTGTTAAGGGGAGGTGTGGATGAAAATGAAAAATTCTATAGCAGTTGTCTGAGGCTGTCAACATTATAGGGTGTAAATGCACTAGGTAGTAAACTATTTCACAACAAATTTCATCCCAATCTATTCACCCATTCGGTCGCAGAGGGCTGTTTTCATTGAAATTGAGTGATTCGAAAAATCAGCCACACAAAGTCCCTTCACAGGATGATATAAAATTTATTTTGGCGTTACCTACACGCCTATACTACATTGTAACACAGAAATATTTGTAATTTTATTCTTTTTTGTTTTAAAAGAGCAAACTTGACAATTTAATGATTAATTTTTTTTTATCTTTTTTTTTTTTGTTGCCATGATTTACCTTTTTGAGTTAAGTGGTTTGAGAAACCTCAAACAACTACTCAAAGAAGTTTGGTCAGTATTAAATAAAATTGAATTCTTAGCCAGTTGATGTAGT
Source organism: Stenchaetothrips biformis (assembly GCA_030522485.1). NCBI lineage: Eukaryota > Metazoa > Arthropoda > Insecta > Thysanoptera > Thripidae > Stenchaetothrips > Stenchaetothrips biformis. Next base: position 3,987,117 of record CM060086.1, read on the forward strand.
GGAAAAATTTTTTTCTGTGACATTAAGCGTAAGAGTTTGGTGTTCAGCAAAGGCGCGCAGATATCAGTCCATATTACATAAACCACTCACTTAAGGGTTCAGTAACAAGACTGTTGGATCATAATATAGTTAACAAAGGGATATTAAACATAAAATACTAAGTGAAATGAAAGCATCAGTTAAGTCATTTTTTGTATAAATTTTCACCCACACCTCTCCTTAAAGATAGATTTCCCTGTCCCAAATTAGAGACTTCAGTTGGTGTGCAAATTTAAATATGATTTCATGGGTAAGGAAACTTAGTACTAGGGTCAGTTAGGGTAATTTTGGGACAACTGTTTCAGAGACAAGATAGGACATTTTAGAATTGCCATATCCAATGTCATTCCCCCCCCCCCAAAAAAAAAAAAAACATCACATCTGGTACAGCAGGAGTTTCTATCAAGTCGAATCTTGTCCACGAAACAGCTGTCCCATTCTTACCCCGCGTCCTAAAATTTCCCTACAAGGCTAGGATCACAAAATAAAAAAATTGGAGTTTGGGACACTGCTTAGACTTTCGGTCGCGAATGCTCACCAGCTGTCGCCTCGCCCGGGCGCCTCGACCCCGACCGCCTCGTCCCTCGGGGCAGGGCTGGCGACCTCCTCGGGCTTCACGTCGACCGCGACCGCCTCTCGGGTTTACCTCCAAGTTCTGCAATACGATACAAAATAAACATTGCGGGTTTGTAGGAAACATGGTGCTACAGGGTTACACTGAAAAATTAAATGTGTACTAAGAACACACATAAGTGCTCTATGTGTGTTCTCAGTACACCTTTGAGTTTTTAGTGTACCAATCGTTCGTAGACTTATATTGTGCTGAAAAATCAGAAAATCAAAAGTTAAGAATTACGGATTTTGCTTGGAATTTGGTCACTGATGCTCACCGGCTGTGGAAGCCCTCGGTGACCACCTCTACCTCCATGGCCACGACCAGCCGGGGGTGGCCCTTGAGGTGGTGGGAGGTACACTCGCTGGTCTTCGTGTGCTGGTGGGTGCGCCAAGGGCAGAACTGGCCGGGGAAATATCAGAGGCACCGCTGGGGGCTCATGTGAAGGCCCAGGCTGAGCAGGTGGCAGGTTGAGGTCCTGGGCTGGTGGAAGGACCAAGTGCTGGCTGGGCGGGATTGCAGCTGGTTCCCGTCTCAAGGCACCCGAGAACTCGGGGAAGTCCCTGATGATTTAAAGAACATTATAGGTACTTTTTCTTTCAATTTGACAGAAACCGCAGTAGATTAAGAAAAAATAGGTACCGGAAGAGGCGCAGCATTCGCAGTCCCGTCTCGTCTTCCTTGTTGAGCCAATTCTGCATGAATTGCCAGACATCATTAATGTCGCCCAACCCGGACTCCCTATCTCGGATGAACGCGACTTTCAGCTTTTTGGCGGCCATTGCTCTCCTGTGCTGGGCAGGTGTTACGCCCTTCTGCGTCTTGTCCCAGCCAGTCTGCTCTTCATCCCTGACTGTTCCTGTTTACAAAATTGTGGGTCACTAAGACGCGCGCACAGTATTAATACCCCCCCCCCCCTCTTTACACTGTATGGTGAATACTCACGGTGGAGTGTCCAGAAACCTGGATGTTTCTCCTGGCGCTCATTGAACCAGCGGTGGCTGCCTTCCAGTGGGGAGGTGGTGGCATTTACTGGATTAGCAATCACGGATAGCTCTTCCCCAAGTAGAATGAGGTACTCTGACTCGAAGTGGGCAAACAACTGGACCACCTGCCCGGTCCAGAGGCCCTTTTCCTGCAGCCCAGGGATGATCAACAGATTTATGGTGGGGACAATGAGGTCGAACCGAAGCCGCGGGATGAGGAGCAGCATCCTGACCCCCAGCTGCAATGCTCGGCTCGACTCCACCAAGGCCCGCAGGCGGCACACCGAGTCTGCATATGTGATCATGGCCTAAACATTGCAAAGAAAAACCACATTAAAATTGGCGTGCATGTAGTGTAAACCAAACTTGGAAGAATGCGCCAGAAATACCGTCAGGTAATGGAAATAGCAGTACAACATTGAAAAATGGGCTCCTTGTCCAAAAACCTCTCGGAGGGCATTCCGCTCTGCCGGCTCCTTGTCCGTCATGGCCTTGCGTATGACGAGCCCCTTCTCCCGTAGAGCTTGAAACACCCCGAGGTACGCCTCGGTGGTCTTTGATTCCATCACCGCCCAGGCGACAATGATTATCTGAAACGAATAAAGGTATGTGATGAATACAATTATTTTGTTGCAGCTTTAAACAGGCAGAAGGTGTGCGCCGGCTGGTCGTGGCACCCCAGCAACTCACTCGGCTCATGTTCAACACGCCCAAGCGCAGCAGCTGTGCGGACGGTGGATTGGACGGCGCGGAGTAAAACGTCGCATCTATGAGCGAGGCGTTACCGGGGTTGCGCACCGCCTGGTTGTGCCACTGAACCAGGCGTGCAGAGGTGAAGAGGAGCGCCTGGTGACCTGGCAGCCCTGTCCTCTTGACGAAGAGCGTCTGCTCGCCGTCTAGCGTAAGCCCGAGGTCCCTCCACTTGTCCCCGAAGGCCTCCACGGCCGCCGCGTAGGAGTCCGGCTCGTCTGGCGTCGCCCTCGCCGTCCTCTTCCGGAGACACTCCAGCACACACCTCACGGCCATTTTAGCTCGGATCTCCGGTGGCAACCTGCAAAACAAAAGAGTCAGTTATGTTCCGAAGAGTGCGGAGTAGCCCGCTGCACAGTGGGCCAGACGACCGGGTTTTGAGCTCCAGAGTCGCTAAAGGACTCAAACCTAAGGTGTGACCCTACCTTGGATTGCTCTCCGAATGAGAAATCCATTGGTGGGGTCACACGTTCGGTTCGAGTCCTGTCTAGCGACTCTCGACGCGTCTAGAGTTGTTGCCGTGTGTGCCGGTCTTCTGGCCCACTGTGCGCTGGCAGAGGTCGCGTGATCCTAGTTCAAGACGAGCTCCTGTCGCGCAATTCTGCCGCCCGCACTCCTCTCTCTGTCTCTCTCGCACCCCTGCGGCACACTCCATGAGTGCGGGAGAGACAGAGCGAGAAGTGCAGGCAGCGGAATCGCGTGACCGGTCTGGACACCATCAACGACCCTTCTGCACCTCCGGCGCTCCGCGACCCACGCTGACGATCGCACAGCTCTGCAACTTCCATGAGCAGCTGAAGGTGGACACGCCCTGCAGACCCAATTTGGCACACCGCGACCGTGACTTCCAGCAGGCTGATTCCAAGCACTGCCTTCGACGTTGTCTCTCTCGCTCTCTTACGGGACGCCCCGTGAGTGCGAGAGAGACAGAGCGACGAAAGCAGTGCTCGGAATCAGCCTGCTGGACCGGAGTAGCCACGAGTTTGCCGTGCAGCGTGACCTGTAACGAAAACTTGTAAAAGGGACTGATTTTGGTCGACCATTGCGACCATAATGAAGGTGTTCAATCGTAAGTAGTAAGGGTTAGGGAATCTGACGGGCTGATGGCTGGCAAGGAAATCTGACGGGTTGTCATCCTGAGAGGGTGTAACCTAACCCAACCTTATTTTTTGGGTGGCAAGGAAATCTGACGGGTTGTCATCCTGAGAGGGTGTAACCTAACCCAACCTAATTTTTTGGAGGTCAAGATGAGGGGCCTAACCCAACCTAACCTAAGTCAGGTCTCACCTACCCTTCGCACGCTCGAGGGGCGGGAGGTGCGCGCAGCGGGGCGCCTTGGCAGCCCTCGCGCTCCGTGCCGCGCGACTGTTGGCGGGGCGGGCCTGCTTGCTGTCTCCCGTGCGCCTAATCAGACATATATCATTTGCATTTTTTTTAGGGAGTTTTGTTATTTTATGATTTTTTGTGCATTTTTCAGTTTTTTTTTTACAGCGCACAACTCAATTAGGTGAGTTGAGGTACCTCTGCATCCACAAACCCACACGCTTGGCATTGCGTACTGCGCAATTTTTTGAGCTATGTGACCCTTCAATATCATTTTGACATGGTGCCCACACCTTCGGTAGTTTTCTCAGGCTGGGGCATCCGTCAAACACCCTTTTTGAGGGTAAGAAGAACTCGAGAATTCTCTTTTTTTCATCGCCTTTAACGTAGAGAAAATCATACTCCGCTGACATCTCGCTCAGTGTTTGAGGGAGTCTGTCATAGGGGGAGAACCCCGTGTCCCAGGGCAGGGAATGGAGGCGTTTGACAATATAGTTGTTTTGTCTCTTTTGCTTCTCTGGGATTGCATCTCCAGGGTAAGGAGGGAGGAAGGTGGCCGCCTTGTGGACCTGGGCCGACTCATTTTGTTCATAGAAGGAAATTTCCTTCAGAACATAGTCCCCGTACTTGCCTCGGAGCATCTGAATGTCGCAGATAGCGTAAGTCATCGTGCTGAGCTGATGTGGACTGGTCAGCGTCTGAATGAAGAATGATGCCCTGGAGGGCGCGCTCCCTAGATTTATACCCTGCCGCCAGCGCCGCGTGCGCCACCTCACGGCAGAAACACGAAGTTGTCGGTGAAAAAGGCAACTTCACCCAGTGGGATTCGAACCCGTGTCTCCGCGCTGAGAAGCGCAACAGAACACACACACTAACCCACTGAGCTACTGAGCCGAGCTTCCGGAGCGAGAGTATGGTCCGAGTTTTCATCTGTGAGCGCCGCGCGCCGAGCGCTGAGCCAAACGTAGTGACCCTCCCGTGAGAGATGCGCCAGGACTGGCCCTGGTGTAAAGTGGTCTGCGCGCACGCCGTGCGAGGCTAGGTATGAGAATCAAAACCGTGAGGAGTTCGGGACGGAATGTGACGTAGACGTAGGCAGGAGCGGCTGAGCAGTGGATGTGGAAATCGAACGGATGGAAGATTATACCATTATTTTTTAGTTTTTCAAGAATAAGGAGTAAGTAAAGGTATTTGATTGTCTGCTCAACGTTCGCAACACGACTACTCCGCAAACCACCATTCTCATACCGTAGCCTCGCACAGGGTCATTCTCGAGGGTCGGCCGAGCGGTTTACACCTGACCAACCACAGCGCTGGATTTTCGATGGTCTGGCGCATCTCTCACGGGAGGGTCACTAGCCAAACGCTATGCCGTACGCATAACGGCCGGTTTGAATTTGCCCGCCACTGCGCGCGAGTTCCGGCTGCACAGGAACCCTTCCCCCTGCGCCACGCCAGGCCACGACGCCGCCGCCGGTGCCGAGCGGAGTCAAGTAGCGCCGAGCCGAGCCGAGCGGAGCCGAGCCGAGCGCCGCAGCCCCTCCCCTCCTCCCACGCGCCCAGTGTGCCGGACGCCCTGACCGGCCTCAACACGCGTTGTCCCATTAATTTTCCGCATGCTGACGAGTGTCCGATATCATTTCTCCGACTGAAATATTTTTCTAGAATTTTTACTCATACTCCCCTCATGCTGTCATGTCGTATTTAAAACTGTCAGAGCGAAAATGTATTGGTCCAGATCCCCCATCCCCCCAAAACCTCCCCTCCCGCCCCTCTCAACTTCAAGCCGTGCCGTATCGGATTACGGAAAACACCTGTTGTCATCACTTCAAGTTGATGTCAAGTGACAAGAAATTATATTTGAGGGATTTTCACATCCTTCATTCACTTACAATCGTCGCGAAATCGAAAACAATTTGAATTTTGACCGGCCGTTAGAAGACAGGTGGCGCCCTCGCCGGCTGAATCTAGCAACCAGCCCTTCCGGCACGTTCAATCGTGTCACTTGTGGATTGGCGTCCTTCACGTGCGGGCGTGTTTTGCTTTAATTTTCCAATATGGATTTTGATGAGTTGTGCCTCGACTACGAGTACGAAGGGTCGTACAATGGTTTGATGGAAGACCTTGCGGTGTCATCATCATCATCTGGCTCGGACAATGAAAACGAAGAAGAAGTCCTAGACCTAAACACGTCTAGATCGCTGTACACAGAGGTGAGTGAGCCTGTCAGCCGTGGCGTCGTGTCACTTTCTGGTCTTTCTATGTGTATTTTCCTTAATGTGAGTGTATTTCAGAGCTCGCCTCAGTAAATCCTTTCCGCGGATGTAATATTTTCGTGTGTGATGTGTCAAAATCCCGAGATTCGGGGCTGGCGTCCTTGTCGCCATGCGGTCCGGGCGCGCCGGCCTGTCCCAGCCTGTTCGGCTTGTTTGTGTGGTTCAAATCAGTTTTATCTCGTTTCGAATCTTGGGCGGGACGCTTCATGCGGGTGTCGCTGCGTGGAAATTGTGAAATTTTTGGTCAAAAAGTGTCGGACTTGGCCGTGATGATGCCGCCATGTGTGCGTGGGTATCGGCGTGCCCCGTGTTTGGCTGCATTCTATGGGTGAATTCAGTGGTGTCTCTGTTCGAATCCTCTTTGAGACGCTTCGCGTGTGTACTTGTGTGTGAAATTCCGAAAAATTTGTGGTTGAAATCCTGGTTTGCGGGGCGAGCAACTTCAAATCATGGCGCACAGTGGGCCGGGCGGAGGCGGGGGTTGTGACGTCAGCCTGCGATGAGAATGTCTGCCGTGTGATGGCCGACTCCCTAGGCTTGTTTACATGGCGACGCATTTTTCGTGTTTTCTTTGAGCAATTAAACATTGGCAGAGTGAAATGAACAATTGTTGAGTGGATTTCCTCCGTCTGTCCATGGAAACGAAAAGGGGGAACAGTGTCATTGTGTGAAACCGTTTTGATTCGCGTGTTTTGGTTCAGTGAGTGATAGGTTAGGTTTTCTTTTTCTGTTTGACTGTTTAATGTGATTTTTGTTTGTTTCAGGACGTCGTGGTGCATGAGCGGAGCGTTCTTAGGGAGCGCAACAGGCGCAATGAACGCCGTGTAAGTTTCTTTTAGTCTTTTCTGTTTTGTGATACTGTGTGTATCTGTGTGTGTGAATCTGTTGTGTATTTGTGGTTTTTCAGTCTATTTGGTCGCGCCTGGGTGGGCGGCTAGCGTTGGCTGAAAGTGGCCGCCAAGCAGTCATTGTGGAAGCTCACCATCTCGGGCGCGGGCGCGGTCGTGGCCGTGGTGGGCATCACGGTGGTGCTCCTGCTCTACCTCCTGCCCCAGCTGGTGCAGCTCCCGCTGGACGTGGTGGGCATCACGGTGGAGCTCCTGCTCTACCTCCTGCTCCAGCCGGTGCAGCTAGAGGGCGTCGTCGGCGTCTTGCACGTTACGGCCCGCTCTTCGTCAGAAGTCTTGTAAGTCGCACTAAATTTGATCTACGATTGATTTTTTTGTGAAAACAATGCCGTTGTACTAATTCTTGTGGTGATTACTGCATTTAGAAAATGGCTGACGAGATGGATGCCAGGATGCATTAGAAAAGTTTTTTCATTATTAAGTTTTTTTACTTATTTTATTGATTTTGATTGATGCCAGGAGGCTTCAGATAAGTTTTTTCATTATTAAGTTTTTTTACTTATTTTATTGATTTTGATCGATGCCATCAGGCATTAGCGAAGTTTTCTCATTATTAAGTTTAAAAAATAAAACTTGTTTTATTGATTTCTGAATTGTGTTTGCATTGTATTGTGTTGATCCTATTCTCTCCTATGTAACTCGTTCATCGGAACGTTATTTGTTCACTAACTTGTCGGTCAATGAAGTGACATTTTAAAGTAAGCTTTTAAATAGAGTTTAGGTAGTAGTGATGCTTCTCTGAGAGTGATTTTGAAATTATATTCAAGATTTTTCCATTTTAGTTTGGCTGATAAAAGCTTCCTCGGATCAAATCATCACATTTCACTTTTGAATTGTTTTGAAACATCTTTTGGGAATGAGAGTTAGTCTCTTAGCTACAACATGAAGGGGATGTGCCTCTTATTATGTTTTTGAGGTGTGACAATCTTAAAATAATTATTTCTGACAAAAGTTACATAAGGGCAGTTTAACCTTCAAATGACTATATCGGTCTGATCAGCTTGGTGTGCAGGGTATGTTTGTCCAGGAGCGCCGCGCTGGAATATGGGTTTGATGAAGCTGGCATTAATTTTCAATAGAGTTTAGGTATTGATGAAGCTTGTCTGATGGTCATTTTGATGGATTTTTAAAAGTATTGGGTTTTATTTTGGGTGATAGAGACATACACTTTCTCGGCCCCAAATCCAACGGGGAAAGTGACAGAATTGTTTGCACTCTTTGATTTGACTATGTCTCCTTCTATTTTGGGTGTTGGAGATGAAGCCCATTTAGTATTCAGAGGCCAGACTATCTTTTGATATAGGGAGTGGTGACTTTTTGGAAAAAAAGTTGAGTTTTTGGGGACATGGAGTCTGAATGTTATAAGATATTTTTCTCAAGGATATTTTTTATCTTATCATTTCTATTCTAATCTGAGCATCCCTATGATTCTCTTATCACTGTCCTAATCTTATCTTTTTTAAAAAATAGAGCTCAGTGAAAAACTTGGTTTTCCATAAATCATCATAGCTCTCTAACTAAGTACACTTTTATTTGAATGGGCCTGCCTGCTTCTCCCTGCGCTTATAAATCAGACTCATTTCATGATTGTTTTTAGGGTTTTCTTTTTTATACTTTTTTTGGGTTTTCAGCTTTTTTAAAAATTTTTTTGGCTTTTTTCTTTTTATGCATATCAGTATTGAGAACTCAAGCCTGTCTCATAGAATCATAGATGGCTTCTTTAACAAAATCTTTATGGTAAGCTACAAGATCCAGTTTGATCGAGACAGGGAAAGAAGCTAAGTAGCACCTCACAGCACTTGAAATCAGATTGTCTGCATGATCACGAGACAACTGAACAATAGATTGTGGATTTTTGTATCCACTCTTCACACAATAATCTTTGCAGTGTGAAATTAAATGATTAAAATTAGACTTGGCAAGGATAGACATCTCAGTCAAATTCATAAGATGGTACTCCATATTTTCTTTTAAGTTAAAAATCATTTTCCAGCTTGAGAGGGCAAGGAAAATTTTAATGGGGGAATCCTTTTTCTCCAAGCACACTGTGATAAACTTGGTATTCTCTTTATTTATGGATAAGGTGATTTCACCAAAAGATAAGGGCTCGAGCTGGGATCTGTTTTCCAGTGCATTCAATACATGCATTTGCACTTCTCGAGACATCATCACATTGAGCTCAGCTGGGCTCATTCTGTGATAGAGTCGATTACCATTTTTATTGGTTTCACTCAAAATTAGGACGAAGGGAGCAAAATCATTAGCTGCGTCCAAACCAAGGCGAATAGTTTTAGAACCATTCTTAGTGAGTGCAAAGTCCCTGGGAATGCAGTGAAAAGGGAATTCTGAGGGACTGGAATTATTTTTTATTTGAACTTGAATGCTCATGACAGTGGGTGTTTGATTTAGTCCCAACTCCTCAATGGTCTCTGTGGCCATCATCTGGTCATAAGCCTCATTGCACATCTGGTCCAGTAAGTCTGATCCTGCACTAGTGATGGAGCTGGAACTGGTAGTGTCTGACATGTCAGAACTTGATGAGGTGCTTTTGGGGGAGGGGGCGGGGGCGGGGGGGATGTCGAAGTCCATCATCAAGTCGTCGGGGATGTAGGCCTTGTTGGCCTCCTCGACGGGCACCTCCATGACGGGCACCTCCATGACGGCGGCCTCGGGGGCCTGCCGCACCAGAGGGAATTCGATGATGTCGACGGCCAAGGGGCGGGGGGGTGCACCCACTGTAGGCGCGTCGACGGGGTCCTCTGGGGCCGGCGGGGTTGGGGAGAGGAGGAGGGGCATGCTAGGTGCTTGCCGTGCATTCTCCTCTGAGGCCGGGAGCACACTGACTACGCCGGGCTTGACGCCACTGAGGGCGCCGCCACCAGGGGCAGCCAGCGTGTTGGCCACGGCGGGGAGGTCGCTGGATTGGCCGACAGCCTGCGTTATCGCATCACTGCCGGCGTCACCAGGACCCTCCTCATCAAGGCCAAGCTCGGCCACAAGGTCGCCCAGGATCTGGCGCTTGGCGCGGGGTTTGAGGCTCAAGCTCTTCTTGGCCACCCGCTTGACTGCTTGCTTTGCAGGCATCATCTTTAGTCTTGAAAAAGACAATTTTATTTCTTCTGTGCTGCGACTCTTCTTGCTGCTGCTTCTGGGACTTCTTGACACTGCGACACTTGACGTAAGACTGTGCTGGTCCTGGATCGGGGGCGTGCTTTCATCCTGCCGCCGCGCGACAGTAGCGCCGCCTCACGGCCAAATTCGGAACTATTGAACAGAGCTCGCGCATGCGCAGTAGCGCCCGCTGGAGCGCTGGAGCGCGCCGCGCGCGCCGCCTCATGGGCAAATTGGGAACTAGTGCGCTCAAATAAATACGGCCGCCCGGCCCCCGGGTCTCCACAGTCAATCATCAAGTGTCGCAGTGTCAAGAAGTCCCAGAAGAGTCGCAGCCCAAGAAGAGCTCCAGCCAAGAAGAAAACTGTCTTTTTCAAGACAATGTCCATCCTCAAGGACATCCTGGAGGAATGGGAGGGCGGGTGCTTCTATGAGCCCGAGCACCTCGCCGAGGCCTATACGACGGCCCTGCTAGCCCTGTTGGAGGCCAGCGACGAGGACAGGGCCGACCCTCGGGTCGTTCCCTTCCTCGAAGTTGGCTACCAGGCTTATGCCGAGGACGGCTTCGACAGCCAAGCCGAGGTGACCCGCGACATGGCCTTGGCCATGGTCGGCGGGCACCGCGACGACGCCGCCGCTGCGGCGCCGCGCCCCGCCACCCCGCCACCCCGCCGCGCTCCGCCCCGGCCCGCCCCTGGAGGCCCTGGACGCCCTCGCCGCCGCGCACCGCCACTCCCCCGCGCCGCGCCGCCACGCCGCCAGCCCGCACGTCACCCGCGCAGGAGGGGTTGCCTACCTCGCAGGCGCCCCGCCGAAACGAGAAACGCGGCCGGTCGCGCACGCCCTCGCCTGAACGCGCCGTGCCGGAGCAGCCCCAGCAGCCCACGCTGGAGGTTCTGCAGACCCGGGAGCGCCGGCTGGAGCGTTTTCGCACCACCTTCCGCGAGGAGGTCATGCAAGTCTCGGGGCTGGGCCACGCCCTGCCTTCTGAGGAACTGATGGTGTCCTTGTTTGATACTGTCTTGGCGCGGCAAAGAGACGCAGTGCAGGCCAAAGATGACGACCGGGTGATTGTTGAAATACAAAATGCTATCAACCCGGAGAATCCGCTGTGGTTTAGCATGCGGCGGACAGACCAACTCTCGGGGCAGATTATTTTAGATAAACTCACTCGAGTTCTCAATAGTAACCAAGCCTTCATGGCTGAGGGACAACTTCGTGTCTCCTACATCCATGTCCCTACTCCAGAGGCCGGGGGTGCACGCACTCAGCGCGCAACCAATGAGAGCATGGACCAATGGTTCGAAAGAAAAATAAAGTCACGAACTATATTTTCTCCTGAAAATACAGCTGACTCAATGTGTTTAACACGAAGCGTGACAGTGGCCATTGCACGGAGAAGTATGCACTACCAAGCTTTCGCACGCCTAAAAAAGCCGACTTCCATTATCCAGCGCAAAGAAGCCGCGAAACTTTGTGAGTTAGCTGGGATCGACCCACAGCAACCATGCGGTCTTGATGAAGTCAGGAAGCTACAAGACGCTCTACATGACTTTAGACTGTGTGTGTTCACTGACCAAAAGGGTCGAGAATGTGTTTTTAAGGGGGCATACCAGCCGGGGAAAAAAACTATCCACCTTTTGCTACACAATCAGCACTTCTCCGCCATACTGTATCCCCGTCAGGCATTTGAGGCGCTTTTTGAGTGTGAAAAATGCTTGGTATTTTATCAACACAAAGCTGAGCATCGTTGTGAAGGTGCCTGCTGGCGGTGTCTCGGACCAAGTCTTCACGAGGACCCGACCCTACCATTGAAACGTTGCATGGATTGCAACCACAAGTTTGCGGGAGATGAATGTTTTCACACTCACAAAACCCTTAAATTGCCCCACAGTCAGTCCAGCAAGTGCGATTTATTCAGGTTTTGCCCCGCATGCGAAACAAGCTATTCTTTGCTACGTGGAAGGCAACATGTTTGCGGCTACATATACTGCAAATATTGCAAAGAAAATGTCAAGGAAAACCATTTATGTTTCATGAGACGCTGGGATGAAAAGCCAAAAAGTGAAAAGACCACTTATTATACCGTGTACTATGATACCGAAACTCGACAAGATGAGTCCCTACCAGGAAAAGAGGGCGTTTTTGAGCACAAACCCAACTTGTTGGTTTCACAATGTGTGTGTGACGAATGCTCGCACATAGTACACAATGACTACTTTTGTACTAAATGTAAAGCACGTCAGCACATTTTTCACAATCTGGATGACGCACATCTCTCAGTAATGTCACAGTTTATAGATTATTTGCAGTCATTCACTGGTAATTGTGAAATACTACTGGTGGCACACAATGCAAAATCGTTTGATGCTCTCTTTGTTCTACAAGAACTGCTTTCCCGCAAAATAAAACCAGATCTCGTCCTGCAGGGCGCCAAAATTATTTGCATGAAGGCAAAAAATTGGAAATTCATTGATTCACTGATGTTTTTGCCCATGCCACTGTCCGCTATGCCAAAGTCATTCGGTCTGACTGAACTAAAAAAGGGATATTGGCCGTTTTTAGCAAATAAAGCAGATATGTATTCTTATTCAGGCCCTATGCTCCCTCGAGATTACTACTGCCTTTCCAGCATGAAAAAGAGTGCTGTCCATGAGTTCAACACCTGGTATGACGAACAAGTTGCCAAAAACGTTGTCTTTAATTTCAGACAGGAACTCATATCTTATTGTGTTTCTGATGTTACAATTTTGCGGCAAGCATGCCAGGCTTTCCGTAAACTTTTCCAAGAAACAGCAGGCTTTGACGCTCTTTTTTATTGCATTTCTCTCAGTAGCGCGTGCATGTCAGCATTTAGGCGCAATTTCCTCCAAGAAGGAAAGATAGCCATAATACCACCCGGTGGTTACCATGGTCAAGGAAAACAGAGCCACATTGCTCATAGGTGGCTGGACTTCAAAACGCATAAATTAGGGAGGAAAATAAAAACTCTCTTTACGGACAGAGAAGTGTCAGTAATGGGTCGTCGTGTTGATGGGTACACTGAGATTCCACATCCAGATGGCACCGTAGAAAAGAGGATTTACCAATTTCACGGTGATTATTGGCATGGTTGTCCAATCCACTTCCCTCTAACAGAAAAAAGTACATCCAATCGACTGCAGAATACGCGCCGCCTAACGTCCCTATTCAGGAGGGCTGGTTATACAGTTGTTGAAAAATGGGAATGCGAGTTCAGAGAGGAGCTCCAGTCAGACCCCGCTGTGAAGGCGTATTTTGAAGCCCATCCAACTACACGTGTCCCCCCACTCAATTACCGAGATGGTTTGGCTGGCGGAAGGACCAGCGCTTTGAAATGGTACTACAAAGCAGATGTAGCAGGTGGTAGGGATGCAAAAATACCGGTAAGATTCAAAGTTACGTAAAATACGGTAAAATACGGTATTTTACCGTATTTTACGGTAAAATTCGGTAAAATTGGCTATTTTTTGTTTTAACGATGTTTGCGTGTATTTCCCTGTAAATATTCGTCGTTGGGAGGTGATTTGTGAGGAAACTACACAAAATTATGAGGGTATCGTCATGAATTATTTATTGACGGTCACAATATGTCAATCACGAGTACAAAAAAGGAACAATAATTACAATTAAGAACGGAAAAGTTCCACAGGAAGCCCAGATCGGGTACAAAATCAGTCAAATTAAAGTTTAAAAAACCCAATTCCTAATTACTCCTCACTCTTTTTGAAGACCTATTACCACCAGTATACTATACCACCAGGCACTATGGTGCCACTGCCTGGGAGCACTGGCGATGGCGAGCTCGCGTCGCTGCGCCGCGCCGGTGTATTCCCTACGGCCGAGGCACAGGCGCATGCGCACGGCTGTAGCCGTAGCCCAATGGGAAGGAAGAAAACAAGTGCGAGCAGCAAATTCGAACCAAGAGCACCTCAAAAACCCAATTGAAAGTCGTTGTATCTTGAATAATACCCGTTTCCGTGTTTTAATTGTTCAAATATGCCAATATCTCAAAAATACCGAAAAATACCAATTTTACCGGGGTCTGCGTAAAATACGGTATTTTACCGTATTTTACCGCTTTTTACCGGTAATATTACCGGCCTTTACATCCCTAGCAGGTGGAGAAAAAATCAAAATGGCCGACGTGGTAAGCGAATACCCGAATGTGAACCTGCGGGCGGCTTACCCATACTCCCACGCCAAGATTTATCTCCAAGGTGACACTGACATGCCACCGATAGATACCTGGAATGGCATGATAAAGTGCACTGTCTTAGCACCACAAGATCTGTTTTTGCCTGTTTTGCCTTATAAAACACAAGGCCGATTGATGTTCCCCCTCTGCAGAACATGTGCAGACACATTGAGTGAAACACTGTGTAAACACAGCGAGGAAGAGAGAAAAATACAGGGGACATGGTGTGCTCCCGAACTCCACTTGGCAGTTCTGGAAAAAAACTATAAGCTTCTAGAAATCCACGAAGTTCACCAGTATCCTGGAACGATGCAGTTTAACCCAGAGACGGGGCAGCGGGTGGAAACTCTGTTGCCAAAAACGGCATGTAAAGGTTTTTTGTGCCGCTTAGATCTCCGAACCCAGAGGTGGTAGGTGAAATCCGAGGTCATATTTGGAATCCTCATAAAATTTCACTCGGCGTAGGACATGTTTAGTGCCAGGGGCAAAGGAAATGGTCAGTCATTTTGCCATGAGAAAGTAAAAAAACAGGTGAAAAACGCTCTGGGACCAGGATCGAAATTTACGCTTTATCCCGAAAATTGCTATTTGGTCATGCTTAATGTGAGACAACGGTATGGCCAATTCAAATTCTGAGTACAGATATGAATTCAGCGTGCTTTCGTGTGTGCATTACACCTAAAAGTTTCAAAGAAGGAGGGTCCGTACCCTTCAGAACACGCAGTCAACGGCAGACTGTTTTGTAATTTTATGCAATACAATCGCTGCATACCCTCTCACAGTTTCACGGCAACGGTTTTCTGTTATTTTGGTGTGTTGACCACTCCCAGGCAGCGTAATGCACAGGAAATTTTCTCAGGATTCAGAATATGACCTCAGAATTTACCTACGAGGTCCTGTTCTCTTGCATTAAGTGTTACCACAAAACAATGCAACGTTTCGATCATGGTCCCACAGCGTTTTTTCTCCTTTTTTTCTTTTTCTCATTGCAAAATGACCGACCGTTTCCTTGACCTCCCGCTCTAAACATACCCTACGCCGAGTGAAATTTTCTGAGGATTCCAAATATGACCTTGGATTTCACCTACCACCTCTGGGTTCCGAGATCTAAGGTGCACAAAAAACCTTTGCATGTCTTTTTCGGCAATAGAGTTTCCACCCGCTGGACGGGGGAAGACGGGCTTCTGTCCGGTTACATCAGGCGCTTTTTAGCGCTCAAGATTCAGGCAAGCGGATGGCCCACTGATTGTGATACACAAGAGAAAAAAGATAAATTCATTGAAGAAACATTGAAAGTCGATGGGATTGCTGTTGATCCGCAAAAGATGGAAAAAAATCCATCGATAAGAACTTTAGCCAAGCTTATGGCCAATAGTTTTTGGGGAAAATTTGGCGAGAAAACATTACGCTCAAAAACTGATTTTATTTTTAACTATGAAGACTTACTCCAGTTTGTGACGGATCCTACCAGAGAAGTCAGTAGCCTAATGCTCATCAATGATGAATGTATCCAAGTTACATGGAAACCCATTGAAGACACTGAGGAGTCACTGCCCACCTCCTCTCTTCTTCATGCTGCCTTCACGACTTGCTTTGGAAGGCTTCAACTCTATTCATATTTAGACATGGTCAAAGAGAGAGCCCTTTACCATGATACGGACAGTGTATGCTACATAAGCCGTCCAGGTGAGCCAGACTTACCACTAGGTACACACTTGGGCGACCTGACAGATCAAATTGAGGAGGAATACGGCCCAGGGTCGTATATCACGGAGTTCGTTGCAGGTGGCCCTAAAAACTACGCCTTTAAAGTAGCTGTTGGTGGAAACACAGAGAAAATAAAGGTTTGCATCAAGGTGAGAGGAATCACTCTGAACCAATCTTGTGACGACATAGTCACATTTGATGCCCTAAAAGCTATGGTATTGGGTGAAACTGAAAAAATTGTCGTTCCCATCCCACGTCAAATTGCACGGCTCCCTACTTGGCAGGTCGTCACTCGATCAACGTCCAAGGTATGGCAAGCCAAGAATGTCAAACGACGACGTGTGGATGTGGCACGCACCGTACCACACGGCTTCAATGCCTACGGGGATGAAGACGAGGAAGACCAAGAGGTCCTTGAGGCCATGGACCTCCTCATGGAGTAAGAAAGAGTGGCGTAGAACAGAAGAAAAATGAAAAAAAGAGCGCAGGGGAGTTTGCAAGCTGGCCCTACCGGAGCAGGGGAGCTGGTTAGGCCCCAGTGGTTAACCTAACAGTACTTTTTTTTTGTGACGTAGCCCGGCGGCGCTCTCGTCGCGCCGTGACGAAACGCGTCCACCCGCGCGGCGCTCTCGTCGCGCCGTGACGAAACGCGCCCGGACTGGCCCACCCGGACCGGCCCGCCCCGCCCCGCGCTGCCCCGCGCCGCCCCCGCGCCGCCCCGCGCTGCCCGGCCCGGTCGGTATAAAGGCACGCAGTCAAAGTTCGAGAGCTCAGTTTTCGTTCAGCTCTCAGCCATGAAGTACGCGACGTGTGACCTGCAGCTCATGCACGGGAAGGGGAAAAAAGAAACTTATGTGGTGAAAGAGTTCTCCATTTTCAAAGCTCAGAACACGGGAGAGTTCCTCGCCACGACCACGTTTGGCCCACCCTACAGTGCTAAAAAACTTAAAAAATGGGCCAGACATGCTAATGAGTGGACCACGGTCAGTGATCACGGGTTGGAATGGGCGGAGGGAGAGCGGCCTTACTCCACTTTAGCGAGCACTTTAGAGTGCATGACCGCTCGGTTCAAAGTGCTCTATGTCAAAGGGGACGTGAAAACCAAACTCTTGCAGTCCCTCCTCCCTGAGAAAACGGTCATAAATTTGTGCGTGTTAGATGTGCCTCCCCTGGACAAGCTGCCCGTCCTCTCGGCGCGCTGCCCCAATGTGATTCACTCCACTACGCCGTACTACGCGTGCGCTGCCAAAAACGCTCGCCGGCTCGGCCTATGGCTCGAGTTTCACCTTGCAGCAGCGCAGCCAGACACGCCCCCCGATATAAAAGGCGATGCGTAGTGCCTTCTCGCTCATTTACTACAACAATGGACTTGTCCTTTCAGCACCCCTGTACGGCGCTCGTCGTGGGCGGGACTGGAGCAGGAAAAACCTTTTTCATGAAACGAATGATTGAACATAGAGAGGTTATGTTTAGCACCGCTTTCGACCAAATCATTTTTTATTACTCTGAATGGCAACCTCTGTACGAGGATCTCAAAACGGTCGTTGATTTTCGGCAGGAACTGCCCCAGTTGGACGACCACCCTCCCGGCCAAGGGCCTAAGTTATTGATTATCGATGATTTTATGGACGAAATTAAAAATCACAACAAAGAACTCCTTAAATTTTACATCAAGGGCTCAAGCCATCGAAATTTGTCCATTTTCTTTCTGAGTCAATGCTTGTTTCCGGACGGCATGCGGCAAATCAGTCTGAACTCACACTACATAGTCTTGTTCAAGACATCGCGAGATTTAGCCCAAATTCGGACATTTTGCCTACAAGTGGACCCGACCAACTGGCGCGCCTTGCTCGAGGCGTATGAGGACGCCACCAAGGTGGGACACAGCTACATTCTGTTCGATTTCAAACCAAAACAAAGGGATCACCTCAGGATTCGAACCAAGATTTTCCCGGACGAGTCCTGTGTCATTTACATTCCAAAAAATAAGTATAAAAGAGACATGGAAGGCCCTTATTAAACCATTTTTCAATGATGGCTCCTCGTGCACACACGCATAAGGCCCTCCTTGAAGTGCTCAAGTCAGCGAAGCCCAAGTTAAGCAAGGCTATTCTGCAACACGCGGATAAAGCACTTATTTTTTCACTTTGTGAAATAGCTGATAATTTATTATCGGGGAACATCGCTCTCTCAGCAACCCAAAAATCTCAACTTAAAAAGTACAGAAACCATTTCAGGCGCCTAGCGCAACGCGGAGAGGGTTGGCACGCTAAGAGAAAGTACCTCACTCAAAAAGGGGGTTCATTTCTACCCCTTCTTTTGTCAGCCGTAGCCTCAGTCCTGCCAATGCTTTTTCGGTCATGAATCACGTTAAGAAAATGATTCTGGTCCCTCAGGAGACGGTGGCGCGACTCCACGACACGCCCACCATGACCCCACAGTCTCAGATGAGTAGTCTGGACACAGAAATGCACGGCATATTAAATAAAAAGTATGCTGATGATGCTGGAAAGTGGAAACATTACAGTGAGGCGCTCTCTCGATACTTGCATTTCGCAGGAGAGTCGCGTAAACCTCTCACCTTGGAAATACAAAACAAGCCAGACGAAACGGACAACAAGCGCGCTGCGGCCGTACGCGACCAGCTCGCTGCTGCAGTGCCGAAAACGTATAAAGGCCAGGCATTGCGAATGTACGATTATTTGAGTCAAAGTCATTCACCCGTCACATGGGACGCGAATGGCACCCTCTGTATTGATGATACCGTCATACCCCATTCCAACTTAATTGATTCGATTTCCGATCTCACAAGGGCAAGAAAAAATTTTCACCCAACCGGAACAGAGGCCCTATGCACTGTTTTGGCGCGCATGAACATTCCTCTCGAATTATTGGGGAATTCGACACGACGTGAACTGATCCAAAAACTAAAAGGTCAGAGTGGTGGGGGCATCATTTCTCTACCAAAAATAGACCGCAAAATACAGAAAAAAGTTAAGGGACATGTCAAAAAGAAAAAAAGCGTGAAAAACGCGGCCAAAAAATATGTCTGGAAAACTTGGTGAAATTTATCACGATCCTTCACATCCTGCTGGGTACACTGGTCCTTGGAAACTTTGGCAAGCGACAAAGAGACCCAAAAAAGACATTGAAAATTATTTGCAGGCTGCAGATGCCTATACCTTGCACAAACCGGCAAGAAGGAACTTTCCACGTAATGTGACCTATGCAGATAATATAGACGAGTCCTGGCAAACCGATTTGACGGACTTGACGTCACTGAAACAGGATAATTCGGGACACACATTTGTTTTATGTGTTATTGATGTGTTTTCAAAATATGGATGGGCTATTTCTTTAAAAAATAAATCGGCCCCTTCCATTGTAAAAGGGCTTGAAACATTGTTCAAAATGACCCAGAGACGTCCTGTTCGTCTTTTTTCGGATAAAGGTTTAGAATTTAAGTGCAAACTTGTTCAGGAGTTTCTGAAAAAACACAATATCAAATATATTTCTACAAATAACCCAGATATTAAATGCTCAGTCGTACAGCGTTGGCAAAAAACAATAAAATCAAAACTGTTTAGGTACTTTACCGCAACTGGAGATTATTGTTATGTTGACGGGGTGCTAGACAAGGTTGTCCATGCTTACAATCATACTTATCACAGATCTATTAAAATGAAACCTGTGGATGTGACAGCAGACAAGGTTCTAGAGGTATATAATACCCTGTACCATGGACTAAAACTCACAAATAAAAAAACCAAGTTTAAAATAGGAGACTATGTCCGCATCACTCGAGAGAAAAAAAGGTTTGAAAAGGGATATACCTGGAACTGGTCAGAAGAAATTTTTAAGGTCATTCAGGTCATTCCTCATGCACTGCCGGTGTACCGCTTGGAGGATCTCGATCAGGATCCAATTGAGGGGACGTTTTATGAAATGGAACTTCAGAAGGTCACGAAGCCCGAGGCCTTCAAAATCGCATATATAGTGCAGTCAAAGGGGAAAGGAAGCAAACGAAAACACCTCGTGCATTGGAGAGGTTACCCTGAGAAAAGTCGCTCTTGGATTCTTGATTCCGACATGATTGAAACATAACATGGATTTTTACGCTTTTCTGCCGAGTAACGCGAGCCCCGACCTATACCCCGAAAACAAAACATCCAATTTTAAGACCCAATTGGCTAATCGCAT
Source organism: Stenchaetothrips biformis (assembly GCA_030522485.1). Taxonomy (NCBI): domain Eukaryota; kingdom Metazoa; phylum Arthropoda; class Insecta; order Thysanoptera; family Thripidae; genus Stenchaetothrips; species Stenchaetothrips biformis. The sequence goes on from CM060086.1 coordinate 4,007,246, forward strand.
AGAGTTGCATGGTGATTGGCAGGCCGCACAGTGGGACGAAACGCGAAAAAAGCGATGATAATTACAAAAGGTTCCAATCTTTGCTTAAATCTCTATTTTGGTGTTTTTGAGGGTGAGGAACTGTTTTCTGACAGTAACACAAGGTAGGTGCTTCGCGATGTTACGCAAGTTCTGCCAGTTACGCCAGGCGTCCACACCTACCTTCGCCTGCGGCGCTAGCCTGCCTTTAGCAGCCTTCTTTTTAAACCTTCGACATACAAATCGAAGTGTTAGCAAGTCCAGAGAGCATTCATGTTTTTAATTTACGGTGGGGGGCCTCCCCGCCGCCGAGGCGACGGCACCACCGTCACGCTGCGAGGCACTTTTGACCCCTTTTTACTCCGAAGGGGCGGCGATGGGCGGCGATTGGCTATATGGACCCGAAAGGGGGACAGCCACACTACCACGGGCATGTCTCAGAACCGTTCGCAAATGTTCGCAACTTAACTTATTTCATGATGAAAATCGAAAAAACGTCGATTGTGCAAGACTTTTAACAACGTTCAACTGTTAGCCGGGAGACCCAAGAGTAAATCAAAAGAGTGCGTCGCAATTGTCAGGTCGTCAGGTTTCCAAAAACATATAATATAATGGCCTTATCTTGTAGAAAACGGCCGCCAGAATCAAAATTACATACCCATTGCAATGAATGTGCGGAAAGCTGAAAATGTGTCAAGTTTAAAGCTCTGCAGGGGCTCCTCTGTGCGTTGTATTGTTAAACAAATTAGTGTCCCGGATAGCCCAGACCTTCCTTGTCAATATCCAAAAGTTTGTACGGCTCCACCGCTCAATTTTAAAAAATCCACTTCTCATCGCTTTTTTTGGATTTCATCCCACTGTGGGCCGCCCTCATTGAGCTCCATTATCCAAACACTATCGCACAGTTGACTGAGGGCGAAAACGAGATCACATTACTGGCGCCAGACAGTGTTGACACGGTTTTCGTCAAACCAGGTTGCTATGCCAGTAAAGCCGATTTTTTGGGGGCTGTTAGTATTGCATTGACAGTCTTGACCAATGACATAGAGGGCGACCCGCTACTGACAGAGACACCTGACCACCGCGTTGAATTGCGCCCTTTACTACCTGATAGACCCGATATGAAAATTCATTTCTCCCCGCGCCTCGCCCTACAGCTTGGCCTCGAAGGTCATGGACCTTTCCCAGCCCACGAGAAACTATGTGGAGTGAAACCCGTTGATATAACTTTGGGCATAACCCAACAGCTGTTTATTTACATGGACATTCTCACTGACCAAATAATCGGACACACGAGGGCTCCGCTTTTACGTACAGTCCCCGTCAACACACAAGCCCAGTACGGTACTATGTCCGTCGTCCATTTTGAACACCCCCTCTACTTCGATTTGAGTACAAAATCGTTTGAGAGCGTCGAGTGCTATATAAGAGACCAAAAAGGGCACTTGGTAGCATTTGATTTCGGAACCTTGACTCTACTGGTTCACCTACGAAAACGAACACGATAAAAAATAAATTTAAAAAAATGACCCTAATTACTCAATACTATCTAAACCAAGCCGGGGGTGGAGCAGGCCCGTATTATGCTGGCGCTGCCTTTCAGAAAGGATACGGTGTAGGCTCGTGGCTAGGAGGCCTCTTTCGGTCCATTCTGCCCGTCCTTCGAAGTGGCGCCGCAGCCGTTGGGAAAGAAGCGGTGCGCGCAGGCAGCCACGTCCTTGCCGATATCGCTGGAGGTGAAGGTCTAAGGACCAGCGCCAAGCGTCACATACAACAGGCCGGCGATAACTTGGCTAGTTCACTCAAACGCAAAGCAGAGAGCATGAACGGCTCTGGACGTATAAAAAGGCGTAAAACGACAAGGAAGCTTCATTCTGCTAAAGTGACTCGAAGGAGAAAGACCTTAGCTCCTGACAATTATTTCAGCTAAAAAAAAAACAACAAAAAAACATGGCATTCATGCATTCAGCATCAAATCAATGCCTCCGCTCAGAACTTGACTTGTGGATGGTTCCACCCACACAGACAGCGCTGGAGGCCACACACTGGGTGCCCTACAAGCCCCTCACCACACTGGACTCAGCCAACACCGTTGAGTTCTGTATCCCCGGGGCTGGGAGCGAGTACATCGACCCAGCACACACGATTCTTCTGGTTAAGGCCAAGATCGTGAACGCTGATGGGACAGACATTGTTGCCGCAAACAATAGTGACGCTACTCCCGTGAATTACGCGTTGCATGCGCTTTGGAGCCAAGTGGACGTGAGCCTAAACCAAAAAGTGATTTCACATTCCAGTATGACCTATCCTTACCGCGCCTACATCGAATCGCTGCTAAATTATGACAGTTCAGCCAAACAGTCACACATGACGCAACGGCTCTGGTATCAAGATACACCAGGCCACTTTGATTCCCTAGACGGAGCAGAAAATTTAGGACTAGCCTGGCGCAGGGCCCGCACAGCACGCAGTCGTCCCTTTGAAATGATGGGTCCATTGCACATTGATTTCTTTAACCAAGATCACTTCCTTCTCAATAACGTTGAATTGAGAATTAAACTCATTAGGAATCGAGATGCCTTTACACTCATGTCCACTGCAGGGACAGAAAAAATAAAGCTTCTGGACGCTACACTTTTCGTTAGGAAAGTCACTATTTCCCCGTCTGTGCTTCTCGCACACGCACAGGCCCTAGAAAAGGCCCCTGCCAAATACGCAGTCAACCGTGTCGACATTCGAACAGTCACTATCGGGCAGGGACTCCGTGATAAAAATATTGATAATCTGTTTTTGAATCAGTTACCCCAAAGAATTGTTATTGGCTTCGTTGACAATCGTAGCTATAACGGCGATTTTTTAAGGAATGGATTCAATTTTCAACACTTTAATTTAAATTATCTAAGTCTCATGGTGGACGGGCACCCTGTGCCCACACAGCCTTTGACCCCAGATTTCCCGAACGGACTATACATGGATTCATACAACACATTGTTTTGTGGAACAGGCGTTCATTGGAAAGACGAAGGGAATCAAATCAAATACGAAGATTACCCCAGGGGCTTGACGCTTTTCGCATTCGATTTGTCACCCGACCTGTCCGCTAGTGAGCCACACTGGAATTTACAGAAACAGGGCACACTGCGACTTGAGGTTAAGTTCGGCGAGGCCCTAGCTCAGCCCATAAACTGCATTATTTACGCCGAATTTCAGAACTTAATTGAAATCGATAAAAATCGAAACGTTGTTGTGGATTACAACGTCTAAAAAAAAATGGATGGACACACCCTAGAAAACTTAATAAAGAAAGACAAACACGTGGCGCCCTTCTTTGAAGGCGTTTTCGCTGCAGACACACTCCCACGTAGACTCCATAAGCGCCCCGCCCTACTCATTTGTAAAACAGACCCACTGTGTAAGCCAGGCCAACATTGGATTGCATTTTACATTGATAAAAACGGCGAGGGTGAGTACTGGGATTCGTACGGCCTCCCACCAGTGGTGAAACTCCACAGAAAATTTTTAGACCGACTCTGCCGAAAATGGACGTACAATCCAACGAGTTTGCAAGACATCGACTCGAATGTATGTGGACAGTACTGTGTCATGTACTTGGTACATCGAGCACACGGTTTTTCGCTACGTTCATTTGTCAGAACGTGTTTTACTGATAATCCGAAAATAAATGATCAACGGGTACGAACCATGTTCAAACGCATGTTCGCACACAAATGCAAATGCATTTTACCTAGTGATTCACATTCGCAAAAGAGTTGTGAACGGAAAAAATAAAAAAAAAATTTTAAAAAAAATTTATTTTAAAAAATTAAAAAAAATTTAAAATTTTTTAAAAAAAATTTAAAACAATTTTAAAAAATTTTAAAAAAATTTAAAAAAATTTAAAAAAAATTAAAAAAATTATAAAAAATTATAAAGGTTTTTTACAAACACAAAAAATAATAATAAAACATAAAGGAACTGACACAAAAGAGAAATTTGTGCTGGTTAAGGTGGTACCTCCACAGCGCATGCTTAGTACAAATAGTGTCCGTAAAGGGTGCGCCACAGTCGCGGCGCAGCGGCATAAAAGGGCAAGCGCTCCAGTCACACGCATCAGTATGTGTTCGTCAGTCGTCACGATGGAATCGCTCCGCTTCATGCTCAACTACTGGAACCAGAAAGAACTGGTTGCCTCGCAGGCCACAGATTCAGTCCAGATCTGGAAAAAAGGTCTTCTCCAAGATGAGTACAGTCTTGATGAGATCGAGGAGTTCTACCTGGAAAAGGAGTGGCTGGTCCCCAAAATAACCGCCCACCTCACTGGCAAAACTCAGGACTACCTTGGCCGTTATGACCGCTTGCAGTCCCATCTCATTCATTACATTATGCTGCGCGACAAGCCTTTCATTCTCGTTGAGAGAGATGCTAACTTCAAGGAGGTGGATGGTGTCCCCCAATTCTATCAGGTCTATTTCGGGCTTACGGCATGGACGTCCATCCTGAAATTAGGCATGACTGTGATCGAAGTTTTTACCCCCTTAGACGATTTACTCGAGTGCTGTTGAGTACACCCATCGTCTGATTGGGCGCACGGGAGACAGCAAGCAGGCCCGCCCCGCCAACAGTCGCGCGGCACGGAGCGCGGCGGGCGGCCAAGGCACCCCGCTGCGCGCACCTCCCGCCCCTCGAGCGTTCGAAGGGTAGGTGAGACCTGACTTAGGTTAGGTAGGTTGGGTTAGGCCCCTCACCTTGACCTCCAAAAAAATTAGGTTGGGTTAGGTTAGAGCCCTCATCTTGACCGCCACCCAAAAAATAAGGTTGGGTTAGGTTACACCCTCTCAGGATGACAACCCGTCAGATTTCCTTGCCAGCCATCAGCCCGTCAGATTCCCTAACCCTTACTACTATCGTAATTTCTCAAATGGAGGTTGGTTTAATGGTATTTGTTTCGCCACTCTCAACAGGGAACATAAATTAATGCCCTTGTTTGGTCGCAATGGTCGACCAAAATCAGTCCTTTTGACAAGTTTTCGTCATTTTTTGGCGTTTTTGCGAACTTTGTGGCTGGCTCTCGTACCTCCAATCAAGGTTGAATATTAGTGTTCCCTCCTAAGAGCTTTCTTAGGAATGGTCTAAAGATCACTATCCTGTAGTAGGAGTGCGTTTGAAGGCCTTCGTCTGGTCGCACTGGCCGGCCAAAGTGAGCCCTCTTTTCGAGTTTCAGTGAATTGTTGGCACTTCTGCGAACTTGGCGTCCACTGTGCCTCTTATCTAAGTTACATAGTCAAGTTCCCTATGGAAAGCGTACTGAAGAATGATGCAAATACCACTTGTGTGATTGAAGGCCTTAGTTTGGTCGCAGTGGTCGACCGAAGTGAGCTACTGGCGCCGGCGCGACAGGCCAGCTGGGACAGGCCGCCTGGGCCGGCTAAGTGCCCCGCTCGGCGCGCGTATTGTTTCACGCCGGACCACGTGGCCACTTTGTTAGTTCACGGTAGGGTCGACATGAGCCCCGTCCCGTTTGAGCCCCGGCGACCCATGCCCCAAGCTGAGTCCCGACTTGAGCCCCGACCCGGGCCCCGACTCGAGCCCGATACCAGAGCCCAGACCTGAACCCCGACCTGAGCCCCGACTCGAGCCCCGGTCGTCCGAGCCCCAGCCCAAGCCCCAGCTTGGGCCCCGACTTGAGCCCCGACAGCCAGAGCCCCGTCCAGAGCCCCGTCCAGAGCCCCGTCCAGAGCCCCGTTCAGAGCCCCGCGGCAATACAATGAAAATTATGATTTTGTGCGATTATTTTCCTTTCAAAGTATTTTATGTTTGTTATTTTTAATTGGTGCGTCGCGGTCTTTGCACGATACGCCCTGTATAACAGTTAATTGGTCCTGCTGCAAGTGTTCGTGGTGCAGCAGGGGACCTTCACTTGCAGCAGGACCAATTAACTGTTATACAGGGCGTATCGTGCATAGACCGCGACGCACCAATTAAAAATAACAAACATAAAATACGTTGAAAGGAAAATAATCGCACAAAATCATAATTTTCATTGTATTGCCGCGGGGCTCAGGGTGGGGCTCTGAACGGGGCTCTGGACGGGGCTCTGGCTGTCGGGGCTCAAGTCGGGGCCCAAGCTGGGGCTTGGGCTGGGGCTCGCCCAGGCGGAAATGTTCTTGTTCCTTCCCTGTTTGTCGAACACAGTTGAAGGTGTTTTGCCTTTGTTTCTACTGTGTATTGGCTACCGCAGCAAGCTGTACTTTGTGTGTGGATTGGGACATTTCACGACGCTCTAAACACGGAACTGACTGGGACTTTAGATGTTTGCACTGTGGAAGCGAACTGTCAGACGACTGTTTCTTCTGTGTTCTCTTCACGCACAACTGAAAGCACTCGGCAGTATGATCCGCGTTCTCTCCGTGTGTCCCGAGCGCCTTGCAAGCTGTTCTCACTGTGTACGGCGCGCACTCCCCGAACAGGGTGCTGGCTGTGCGCGCCGCGTTCTCTCCGTGTATCCCGAGCGCCTTGCAAGCTGTTCTCACTGTGTACGGCGCGCACTCCCCAAACAGGGTGCTCCCCGTTCTCTCCTTGTGGCCAGAGCGCCTTCAAAGCAGTTCTCACTGTGTGCGGTGTGCACTCCCTGAACAGGTAACTTTTAGTTACTTCCGTGTAGTATATGTGCTCAGCACTTGTTTTGGCTGTGTATGTTGTGTGTTTTTCATACCGTATCCAAATTGTTTTTAAAGTGTTCCATGCCTGTTTGGCTGCGTGCGCTTTGCTGGGATGGGAAATTATCACACCAGTTCCTTGACATATTAACATTTTAATTCATCGGAACGCGGTTGAGCGGTGGCGGTTGCGGTCCCGGCACGATATCGTCCCCTGCGAGGACAGCCTGTGCCTCTGTCAAGAAGCCCATGGAGGACGTCGAAGGGTCCCGCGCGCCCGGGATGATCGTTGGCGCTGCTCTCGTTGGCGCTGCTCTGATTGTGAAAAGGTTGTGGCCCGGCAATGTGACAGGCGTCGAAACCTGGGGCGGGGAGGGAGGAGCCGAGTAACTCACCCTCTTCTTGCGGCCTTCCGGGCGGAGGAGGGTGAGGTTCTCGGCATCATCTTTTTGGGCCCGCTTCTTCCTTTGTCTCTTTTCGTCTTGGACCATCTTGTACCGTTCCAAGGCACTCTCCACATTTTCCCCTCTGTCCTTCGCCGCCTTCTTGACGGCCGCAGCGCCCCTTGGCCCGTTGAGGCCCTGGCACACCCGCGACAGGGCAGCTGGGATGGTCATCAGCTTCCTGGCCAAGGAAGCAGTGGAGTAGACACTCGTCCCGTCGGAGTGTTTCAACCCTTCAAGGCGCACAGACATCTCGTCTGTAAAAAAATAATTTAAAATATCAGTATTAATGTCTGAGGGCAACATAAGAATAAATAAGACAAAAAAGCCGAATGCTTACCCTCCACTGCTTTAATAAATTCATCCGGGAACTGCTCGCTCCCGTTGGTCATATCTTTCAGCCGCATCCGCCCGGCCTCCTGTCGGCCAAGTACACCCACGGCCAGGGCTTTGAGGAAGTCGGGGATCTTAAACATCCCATCCTTATCCCTCACTTGGTAGATGCCCTCCAGCTGGAAGACCGTGTGCTGGCTGTACGTATAATTTCGCCGCCAAGGAATCTGAAATATTCAAAACAAACATTCCATTTTAATTCGAAGAAAAACTTTAAAAGGAACAGAAGAAAAAGAGAAATGGGAATGAGAAAGGCAATTGGTGGAGGGAGAAAATACTTGACACCTTAATGGAAGGGAGCACAATGCAGAGTAAAATGCAAACTATTTTCAATATTTTTTTGCCATTTTCTTCTGTAAGTTGTGTACAAATAATTCCTCAGAAAAAGATGGTTATTGAAGAGTCACTTTAGAACAACTAGATGCTTTAACTCTGCTGAACTCATGGTATTTATCTACGCTAAAACTGTCTTTACCAAGACTGCACATTCTAATTGGACCTTTGGCGTTAAAATGTTTTGAAGGCAAGTGTATCAATTGTACCATTTTATTTGTTTTAAAATACCGCAAGGGTTTTATGAATCAATAAAACAGCAGAATAGATATTAAAAATGGCTCACACTTTACTTCACATGAAGCTGCTCTATCCTTCTGCATTCTCATCTTATACATACCCTAGTTTCAGCCCAATTTACACTCGCAACACTGCCATTGCTGCTGTACCCAGTTGATGAGCTACCTAGAAAGAAAGACACAGGAATTCAATGCAGAGGTACAATAATGCAATGGAGAAATCTTGTGCAATTTTGATTTTACATTTTTTATGAAGTCAAAAGCCACAGAGCACACAGCAACACAATGAGAGTATCAGTGATTAGTGCTCACCATGTAAGTGGGGCTGCTAGGACTCCAGTGCGCAGAATGTCATGAGGCCTTGCCTGCTTCAAACTCTATCTAGCATTGTAATCTTTTAAAAAATTCCCCTAAAACTATTGTTTTTTTCCCTGGTCAATTTAACCCCGCTTTTCTTTAATTACTTTAGCATATTATTCAATTCGTCTCTTGAGGCCGCAGATACATGGACACGTTGGTGAAATTCAAAATCGACTGATGTTCGTGTCAAAGGGAGCTAATGTCTCTCAGTGACTACAAGCTAAACGCCAGAGTGCAGAAGGACATTTGACTACATAGGTGCAACCTCAATAAGCTCATTGCTCATCCCGTTTCCTCTCCCTTCTTTGAGACGATTAATTTGTTTCACGGTTGGTCATTAGGTTAGTATCTGGGAAGAAGAAGGAACAAGTGACCAAAGAACAATTGTTTCCTGTGTCCTTTTTGGTAAGCTTTCAAGAAATGACAAGAGCTGTGTTAAAACTGTTTGGTGTATTGAGCAGAGCCAACCTTTTGTAGTCTGAACATTTTGTGCAGCTATTGACTGGCAGTGACTTTAGAGCAACACCAGTTCTTTTTTAAAGGACAAAGCAGGTGGTTCTTCTTGTATTGTGTGTAGTCCTATTTCAATTGCAAGCAGTTAGAACCTGAAGAGTGCCTTGTCGAAGAGAGTGGTAACAGATCATATGTCTTAAATATTTACTTTTAATTTAAAAATGCTTCCAATTGAAATGGGACTACACACAATACATGGAGAACCACCTGCTTTGTGCTTGAAAAGAATCTGGCGTTGCTCTAAAGTAACTGCTAGTCAATAGCTGCACAAAATGTCCAGACTAGAAAAGATTGTTTTCTGTGGACCTTCGCCACTATGCCAGAGATTTGTTTTTAAAAGGTTGGCTCTGCTCAATACGCCAAACAAATTTAACACAGCTATTGTCATTTCTTGATGAAGCTTACCAAAAGGGACATAGGAAACAATTTTTCTTTGGTCACTTGTTCATTCTTCTTGCCAGATACTAACTTAATGACTTACCGTGAAACAAATAAACCGTCTCAAAGAAGGGAGTGGAAACGGGATGAGCAATGAGCTAATTGAGGTTACACTTATGTACTCCAATATCCTTCTGCACTCTGGCGTTTAGCTTGAAGTCACTGAGAAACATTAGCTCCCTTTGACACGAACATCAGTCGATTTTGACTTTCACCAATGAGTCCATGTATCGGCGGTTTTAAAATACGAATTGGATAATATGCATAGTGCTGGAAACCCTTACACTAAAATAAGTTAAGTCCCAATATATTAACCTCTCGAGTACTTTGATATAATTACTGAAATCTTATTAAGTTTAGACTAAGTATTATTGGACGAGCTCCTACCAGGACTGTGCATTATTAGGAAAGCCTTGTATTTGCCAGAAGCAATGATATTGCTCACGTCACTGGTACATAATTCTGAGTCTGATTGGATTAAACTGGTCCCAAAGTACCAGAGACAAACAGAACTGATTGCTATCGGGGCTTGCACTTTGTGCCATCAGTACCCTCCAGCATCAGAAAAAAAAAAATAATTCAAAGTTGAAACTATTGTTGAGGGCTTGCACTTCGTGCCAACAGTATCCTCTAGTCTCAGCCAAGACCAAATACAACAACTATAAAAACTTTGAAACATAAAAATTGTGTGGACGAACCAAAAGTTGGTAAACAAAAGCAAACAAGAAAGAAAAACAAAACTTGATTGCAAGTTAACGAAAATAAACTCTGACAGACTTGAAAAGGGTGCTTGATTCAAAAATGAAAGCAAAGCACTCCATCAAATGACTAGAAATGGTAACTGGCAACAATTGCTTTCAATGCAAATAGAGGCACCTGCATGCAGCTAGTCCCACATGTTAATTACATGTCAATCATATCGAGCCACTCCATAACACGAAGATGGCTTGAAAAGCATGACTTACGAAGTTCAATTTTCTCCAACAGTTCTGTGGCGAGAGAAGTTAATTGCTCTGATAATAGGGGAGCTACTTTGTCTTTCAGATATTTCTCCATCCTATCGTCTACCATGTCCATGGTGATGACGTCTGCAAGCGGAATCTCTGCACTTTTCTTTGAAGCTTGCGCAACTAAAGCTATAGCTTCCTTGGCCTGCTTTTCTGCTTCAAGCCGCAGAAGCCTTTCTTTCTCTCGTTCAGCAATGGCCTCTTCTTTCTCTGCCTGGAGCTTGGCTATAGTTGCTTGCAGCTGAGGCAGATTGTCACATGCCTGATCAGATGGAACTTTAATTAAACCGGACTTAATCATGTCTTTCAATTCCGATCTGCTTTGCGACGTCCTTGCTGCCGTCACATCTTTCTGAAAATTATAGCAAAGCGAAGGAAAACTTAACACCAGAATCAACAGAAAGTTGCACTTGAAGATGAGGAAAGTAAATGCTTACGGCATCTTGTCTTTTAGATCTAATAGCATCTAAACCAGCAGGCGGGGCATCAGACTCTGAACTGCTCATGTCTTCCTCATATATCTTATCTGAATCCCTAATAGGAGGAAACTTGACACGTTTTCGTTCAAGCTCCTCTTTGGTACCTACAAAAGAATTAAACACAAATATAAAACAAATTTTAGAGGATAACATGAGACTCCTGGAGATAGCCATGACAACATAACCTGTTGAAATACTTGCGTGCCATAGCTCCAATCTGGCACAAGAAATGTTCCTCGCCATCTACACAATTTCTATCTGTCTTTACCAAGTAAAAAGAATGTCCGTCAAAGTCTTGGTAATCGTTTGGCTTAAAAACAGTACGATCTTCCTTTACACCGGTACCATGTCGTGTGCGAACAGTTCGAAAAGAAAGTTTGAAGATGGGCACAGTATCAAGGTCTCTATGACAAAACTTTACGTACTTAATCTTAGCGAACCCTTCAAGTGAGACGGTCAAAGCCATTTTTATAGTTCAATACTAACAAATAACCAGACAATTGTTCACGGGGACGCACTGGGAAAACAAGAAAGATGAGGAGCGTGATGTGATAGGTGACGCGTCGCGTGGAGTGGAGTGGAGTAAAGTGGCCTATCGCGGTGCATCGTGGGATCTGTTGCACCGGTTCCCGCGCTGCGAGAAAACATCCAACGAAAAACTGCAAAACGACAGTTGCAGACATTTATTCATCCACAGGCACATTTCTTCAATTATTTTACCCCTTTCTTATTAGTAGAAATTTATAACAACCATGAGATACATTTAATATTCCTCATTTTGTTGTGTATGATTTTGGACTCGTTTGGTATCGAAGTTCATTTCGATAGGAGTCGAGAGTCGACTCGACAAGAGAGAAGAAAGCGAGAGATAGAGAGAGCGAGAGAGACAGAAAGCCCTGTTTGCTTGGAAAATAGTAAACAATAACTTTCAGGTCATTTTTTGGGTTAAAGTTTGTAAAAATCTAATGGAAAATGGAAGGAAACGTAAGTCTTCTTATAAAATGTACCCATTTGGACAAATCCCACGCCAAACTTTGTACAATCAGCGCCGACGCCAGCAGGTAACCTAAATTTCTCCACATGTGTGTTGCTCTGTTATGACTTTATTTATGGGTGTTAACTCGTGCTGGTTTGGAACAGATGTCTGAATGTAACCAGGGAAAAGCCATCATTTCTCGACAAGATACCAGAGATATCGACTGTGGAAATGCTCTTCCTGATTTGCCAGTGGTTTTAGCAGTGGCTTCAGCATCTACAACTGCAGGCAATTTCACTAGTGAGGTGAGAATCTCCTTGGTGCTACCCCATGTAATAGGTTGGTTAGAAAAGCACTTAATACTGCACTCAGCTGTATACAAATTCAAAAGAAGATGCAAGCTCAAGCAGTGCTCAGTCCAGATGCAGTATTCGATAGGCTTTCTACTAGTGGACCGATACCAGCACATTTCTATTTACTCGCATAATATGAAATGCATTCTCTTATCAGATCAATGCGCAAAGGCAGCACTACCATTTAAATGCCCCATTGCTTTAAATTGGGTTATGACTTTATTCCGTAATGAAAAAAAAAATGGGTTATCTCAAAATACTGTTCATAATGTCTTGAACGTTAATTTTTCTTTCAGATTGATGAACAAAATCATCACAAGGGACTGTCTCCGTCTCCCAGAGTTAAGAACCAGCATCATTCATTACCAGAAACAGAGATACCTCTCCGTAACACTGACGAACAGGTATGAATTTCAAGGAATCCTTTTGGGGAACTTCACATTGTTATACATTGAGTTTAGAGATTTGAATATCTTGAGCTACAATAATTTATCTATTTTCAGGTAAACCATAAAATCCAACACAGGCCGCTCTCTCCTTCTCCCAGGGTTGAGAACATGCATCATTCGTCATCAGATTCTGATGCACCTCAGTCACCCCGTAACTTTGAAGGACAGGTATGGCTTTATATTTACCACATTATGTAAGTGCAGTTATAAAATTAATTAAAGAAAACCACTGACATTGTTTAACATTCAGCTTAAACATTTGAATGTTTTGAACACACAATGTTTTTCCTTTTCTTCAGGTGGACCCTGAAAACCAACATAGGCTGCTTTCTCCCTCTCCTAGGGCTGAGAACATGCATCAGTTGTCACCAGAGTCTGATGAACCCCAGTCACCCCATCACTTTGACAAACAGGTATTGCTTCATCTTAATCACATATTGTCCAAGTGCAGTAATAAAATACATTTAAAACTCCACATTGTTAAACAGTGAGCCTACAGATTTTAATGTCTAAAGCAACATTTTATATTTTTTACAGGATGACGAATTAAACCAACACAGACTGCTGCCTTTATCCCCAAGGGCTGACAACATGCATCGCCAGTCTTCAGAAACTGAAGGACCCTTGTTGTCAGGTGACTCGGACATCCAGGTAAGAACATGGGTGTATGAGGCTCTAACATCTGTTAACTCCTCAGCACTGGTTTTCTTCTTTTCTAAATTTTATCTCTTTTAACCCTTTAATTTTGTTTTAATTCTTATTATGATTTATTTTTTAGCTTGCCAATACACGTAAAAGAAAGAAAAGAAGAAAGAAACGGAAGGACCCCTTGGCAATTTTGGCGCAGTCCTCAGAAAGCGAAGGATTACCATCAGACTCCGAACAAAGCTCTACTGGATCAATTTTTTCCTTGACGTCAAATTCTTCTTATCAAACAGATCATGAAGCCAATTCAGATAATCAGAAAGTGGTTAGAAATTTTTAAATCTTATTCTTGTGACGGGGCATGCCTGGGAAAAACTTGAAGTCTCATTTGTTTTATATTTTGCAGCCTGGAGATCGTCCAACCGACCCTGATACTGGAAACCAAACTGACAGTGGGCAAGAGACTGATGATCCACCATCTGATAATGATTTTGAGGTGTTGCAAGAGGACCATGGTTTGAAGGAAGCTGCTAGTCTATGCCCTTGCCCTTGCACAGATGCTACTCTAAACGATCTTTATCTTATGGTGTTAACATTGGGAATTAGACATGATTTGTCATGGACTGCACAGGTAGATATTATAAAGCTAGTGTCATCTATTTTCAAACATTCTAAAATCCCTGACACTAAATACCACTATTTTAAAAGACTGAAAATAGCAAACAAAGGTTCTGGCCTGGTTACTCGGCACATATTTTGTAAAGATTGTGAAGCGTACTTAGGACCTTGCATAAAGGGAGAAGCAGAAAAGACATGTGAGAACAGCGCTTGTAAAATTAAAACAGTACCTGTCAACAGTACGTCTAATTATTTTTTGTCATTGTCTATTGAATCTCAACTGAAGCAATTTCTTAAAAATGAAAAATTTGTTGATCTACTACTAGGCCACAGACAAAGAAACAGACCTGCTGACGGCGTTCTGAGTGATATTTGTGATGGTGCAGTTTACCAAAAGTATGTTGCAGATGGAAGGCTTTCATCTCCCTACAACTTTCCATACACATTTTTTACTGATGGTGTTGCCTTTGGCAGATCTAGCCAAAAGAGCATCTGGCCTATTTATATAACTTTAAATGAGTTGCCATATGAGGAACGTTTCAAGTACATGATCTTAGCTGGGCTTTATGTAGGTGGTGGCACACCTGGTCAATATTTTCTTGTGCCATTTATTGAAGAGGCAAATAAGCTCTCTACAGTGCTCCCTCTCTCCAAGCTGAAGATTCGGGGGACAGGTTCAGCTTGGAGAGAACAGTAGAAACTGTTGAACACGTGTTGGGAGGGACGAGCTCGCGCACCGAGAGGGCAATAAAAGCGATCGCGTTGAGGCCCGATGCCGACCACGACTTTTGCCGGGCTCGCCGTGCTACCTGCTGTCCATTAGGGGGCACCTTTCGGTCCATACCAGGTCCGATTTGCTGGCGACCCCCGGGTTTATGGCCACCCTCCGTCAAACCCCTGTCAGACGGCGAGCTCGCCGAGCTCGAGGGGTACACAGCAAAAATAAAAAAATCAGCTTGGAGGGAGGAAGCTTGGAGGGAGGGAGCACTGTACCATAGGTTTTCAATGGGAACACAAGTCAGAACTTATTACAAGTAAAGTGTTTCCATTATGTTGTGTTGTTGATTCAGGGGCAAGGTACAAAATTTTAAACTATCAGACCTTTCATGCCAAATATGGATGCACCTTTTGCTACCATGAAACTACAAGGTTGCAACAGAAATTTACAAGTTATATGGTTTCTGCATCTCCTGCTCCGCTTAGGACTGATGATAGTTTAAACAATGATCTGTATCAAATTTACCTTAAAACCATTGAGCTTCCTGAGAACGCAGTGAGTGATGATATTGTGCACAAGGGTGTGAAAGGTCCATCTGCATTAATGAAGTTGAAGGGGTTCAGTGTTTCTAGTGGTTTTGTGGTTGATTATATGCATGCAATTTGTGTTGGAGTCGTCAAGGACTACTTAAAACTAATGTTACGTCCTAGCATTGGTAAAAAAATGTTTGTAGGAATGGAGAAGGAAAGAATTGGGATGGACCCCCTTATAAAAACAATCGACAACAGAATATCTACAGTTCATTCTTCTACTAAAACATTCCGGCATCTTCGCAAAATGTCGCTGCAAGCCAACTGGAAAGCAAGAGAATACTTAGTTTGGATTTTATTTTACTGTGTGCCGTGTCTGCAAGGGTTGTTAAAAACAAAGTACCTTCTTCATCTGAGCTTACTGAGTGCGGCTATGAACATTTTGTTACAAAAGCAGACTACTCGTGATGAGAGGAAGCAAGCGGGGGAGTATCTCCACTACTTTACTCTTTATTATCAAAAATATTTTGGTGAGAAACGAATGGTATATAACATTCACCTGTTGTCCCACATTTTGAAATCCGTGGAAGATTATGGCCAAATGTGGGGCTTCAGTGCCTTTCCATACGAGGCAGAGAATCATTTCATATTACAACTAGCTAAAAACCATGCGACTGCAGCACTGGAAATTGCCACTAAGTTCACAGCTTATCAGTCGCTTCCTCAGTTGCTAACTACGACTAAACTTTCACCCTCTACAGCAACATTTGTAAATGTTGTCTTAAAACACAAAATGTTAAGCAAATGTATTCGTAATGGGAACTGTGTTCTTTTAGGGAAGTCGATGGGTCTCAACCCAAACATTTCAGCTCCCATCCTTCAGAGAGATTTGTCGGGTTGCCAATTTTATAAGCGTATTCTGTATCAGCGAAGTGTTTACTGCACCACTGAATACTGTTTAAATAAAGTGCGAAATGATGCTTGTGTATTTTTAGTTACAAATGAATTTGCGTTAATTCACAATTTAATACTATTGCAAGACAAAACGGTAATGGCACGTATTGAAATTTTAAAACTGCAACGTCAGCCCATCATGGCTGACAAACATGTTAAGATCCGTCATTTAAGGAAAGTAGAGGACTTTGGTGACATTAAGTGTGTAAATATTGATGTTATTTTAGAACCTTGCTTCCTTTTATACACTGGCGGTTGCATTTATGTCTCAAGACTGCCATATGGATGCACTGTTGAATAGTTAGATGTCCTTGTATTAATTTTAAGACAGCTCTTGTGCATCAAAAATTGCAGAATGTGAATAATAAAACATTGATTTTCAGTAATGGTGTTTATATTCCAATTATCAAATGCCAAGGTTTTCATGAAGTTTTTAACAATACACTGTCATGTTCATGATGAGCTGCAATGAGCTCCTTATGGACACACAAATATTTATTTCAGGGGTGGGCTAGGCTACCTTGGCGCATCTTCTATTCTTGCAACCAATTGCCTCACTGGTCTGCCACGAATGGCGGCGTATTCTATGCTCTTCACGGCGTCCCAACTTTTAATGTAATCTTTCAGCGACTCGGCTACATCCGGTGATGTACATGTCACCTGCATTAGAAATGTCTAAATTACCAAGTGTGCCGTTGCAATGTAGACAAGCCAGTACCGCTACAAAACGTTACATATTCCATTCGTCTACACATGAAAAGATGGGACAAACTTACGATAAATGAAGTTTGAGACCCAGGGGCCCGCCCCACACGACGCAAGCTTGCCATTTCGTTTGACTCGGAGGAAGCTATGGGTGAACTTTAGCCTAACCTCACTTGATGAAATCATAAACACAAGCTGTCCTGCGCCTGTTTCTCGCGCTGACCCGGTTCCGAGTTCCCCGTGTGTTTCGAAAACAGGGAGAGAACGATCTGCACTGTGATCACTTTGCGTTGTCACTGCGAGACGCAGTCGCAGCCGTCAAGAAACGTCTGTGTTCCGAAAACACACACACAACACGACACAAGCCGTCCTGTGCTTGCTTCGAGCAAGTGCTCAGTTCCGTGTTCCCCGTGTGTTCCGATAACACAGAGAGAACAAACAGTACTCCTTAGCTACTGTGTAAAAACAACACTCAAATCAGTGCCTCTAAAACGGAGTGAGAACAGAGTGCCAACGCTGAGTAGGCCGTTCGCATTGGGTTTTCTAAGCGTTTTTCCCCATGTGTAATCAAAGCAACCTGGAAACAGCCTAAGAACACAGAATACTTGTGCTTATGTGTTCCCAGGCTGTTCTGTCCTTGTTCCGTGTTCAAAGTGCGTTCACGCACACAGAAAAAACACGAACTTGTCGTCTCCATTTTCGCGTGGGCGGACGACCGGGGCTCGAGTCGGGGCTCAAGTCGGGGCTCAGGTCGGGGTTCAGGTCTGGGCTCTGGTATCGGGCTCGAGTCGGGGCCCGGGTCGGGGCTCAAGTCGGGACTCGGCTTGGGGCATGGGTCGCCGGGGCTCAAACGGGACGGGGCTCATGTCGACCCTACCTAGTTCACGTACAGAAAAAAGCTTTTTATTGATTTCGTACAGAAACGTGTGCGCTACAACGTTTGCTTTGAACTATTTTCGCGTTTACCCACTTCCTTCTGTCTAAATTGTCATTGAACACTTTTCCAACAGAATGAAAGTTCTATCTTTTGAGTTTGAGGCCGATTTTGAGGCATTTCACTAAACGTAAACCACAAACACTGTATATCGGCTGAAAGGGCGTTTAGTTGCGCGTTCAGCGGTGTGTCGCTTATCCCGATCGGTGGAACGGTTTGGAATCGACGCGCGTTCCGAAAATGTACTACATGTTCAACTTCTGTTCAACACTGTTCCAAACGCCCAACGTGGATTTGGTGGATTTTTAAACTGTTATATTCCAGGGCTTAAGCCCTTTCATACGATACCTGTGATGCTTTGTTTGCAATTTTTTCCCGGTCAAAATCTAACTTGCCTGGACTAAACAGTCTGCTCAGTCAGTTTTACGTGTAAATCACGTGAAAAGGTCAAGGGCTCTTCATGAAATTACTGCAAGTACTTTGTTCATTCTTCTGAGAGAAGTGTACGACGAAGACAACCCTGGAATCTCTATGCAAGATTGGATCGATCGAAAGTCGGAATTGCCTGACACCTTTCATTTTTGGACTCTTGTTTTAAACCTCCAAGTGACATGACTTAGGTTTGAAGCTTCCCTGGTGCTTCGCGCAAGCGCCAGGGAAGCTACGGGAAGCCGCTGCGGACGGTTTAGGAAGCGTGCGGGAAGGCTACGGGAAGCGCTTTATTGCCGCGGCCAGCGCTCCACAGAGCGCCGAGGAAGCGCGCGACGTCGCCTCCTCACCGGCCGCTGGACGGCGAGGAAGGCGCAGAGAAGCGTTCGGCGTCGCTTCCCTCGCCGCTGGGCCGCCGCGCGGGCCGGGCGGCCGCGTGGCGGGCGGGTAGGGTAAGATGCCCTATTGTGGCCAGGGTACCAGTGATGGCCACTTCACACTTTGCGCTAACATTCCATTCAGGTAAAAGAAGTTTTACAATCGAGCTTTTGTGGTTTTGCACTGTCACCTATTCGCAACACAACTGCGAAAAAATTTCGTCCCGTTAGTGTCGTGCACGGCCGCGCGGGCGCAGCGCGCCGAACGCTGCGTCTTCGGCCGGCCGGCCGGTGGTTTTCTTACGGGCCCGGATTAGCGCAGGCTGTGACGGCGCCGCTCGTCAGTTGTGCATGCGAAGTCCGAGCGAGACAGACATCAGCTGGCAGAGTCGAGAGAGGGTAAATAAACCATAGCGTGGAAATTTTTTTGAAATTCCGTGAATTTTGAGGGTAAAAGGGGGGTGGCCACTACTGGGCAGGCAAAAACGGGCCCGGCCAGTAATGGCCACACTAGTGGTTTGAAGCGAACTTGTCAGCAAGCGACGCCGCCGTGCGCGTCCGTCAAGGCCGTTGACTGCCAATGTTTTATTTTGGACCAAGCAAAGCATCTCATGAGACCCCCTCCCCCCCTCTCCTCGCCGCCCAGTAGTGGCCACCCGCCTTTTCTCCTAAAAAATCACGAATTTTTCTAAAAAAAAAATCCACGCTATGGTTACTCTGAAAATCTATCGGCGTGACTTCGTGCCGCTGAAGAAGCGTGAATTAAGAAGTGTCACGCCAAAAAAAGCGGCATGACAGTAAAGTAATGCCAAAAATCGGCGTAACTCGTAAATTTACGCCAATTTTAGACGTGACTTTTAGTCACGCCATAATTTGGCCATTTGTCCGACCATTCAATTTTCAGTGTGACTTACTCCCTCTCGATTCTGCCGCCACAGCTTGCGCTAATCCGGGCTGGTAAGAGAACCACCGCCACATCAGCTGACCCGGCCGCAGCAGGCAAGACCGCTGCTGACCCCAGGGCCGAAGCAGCCAGTGGCGGATCCAGAGACGGGTTCAGACGGGGGGGGGGGCCGCGGGTCGCTAAAGTTGCCTTATTACAGGGGCAAAGTGCGACTTTATGCCTACCTTTCAGGCGGCTTCGCCGCCGCCTTCAGGGGTATGGCGATGCCCCCATCACCACCCCTCCCCCTGGATCCGCGCCTTGCTGCAGCCAAGACCGCCGCCGCTGACCCCAGGGCCGCTAGGGTCGCCGCCGCTGACCCGAGGGCCTCTGCTGCAGGCCCAGCACGAAGAACTACTCGGAAGAGGACGTAAAGCCTAGTGCGGCCATCACAGGGCAAGGTGATGGCCATCACTGGGAAAGAGGTGGCCATCACTGGGTAAATGGTACATATTTTTTCGTTATTTTTTTCTTCAAGAATAAATTTTATTTTGCTGTTTATCAAACTTGTAAATCTTGACTCTATCCTTCATGCATGTTCGTGAAAATTTTCATATCGGTACAACGTACGAAAGGCATAGTAAAGGAGTTGAAGGCGCAGCTGTGCGCTAAAAGTGGCCATCATTGGGCATCTTACCCTACTGCATCTTAAAACACCCATTGCTCGAAAACTACTGGGCCAATCCGCGTCAAATTTCGCACGCGCACAGATATCTTCTTGCTGCACGCCCTTGCCGCGTCTGGCCCCTGTCACTCGCTTCTAAACCACTTTTTGGAGAGGCTAAACATGGCGCGAAACACTAAGTTCCTCACAATTTGCCGGGCATGGTAGTTCAGCCAGAGAAGCCTTTAAAAACAAAGGTAGTTTTCAAAATTGAAATTAATTTGGTACGATTTCGTATTGTTTGCCCTCCTACTTCCACCGTACTCACGTCCGACTCCCGCGTCTCTCGTCCGAAGGCGCTGATGCGCTTCCGGGCGAGAGACTCGAACCCCGGTCCTAGTAGTTTGATAGCGCGAACGCTCACCCCCAAACTACCGGACTTGTTGGAGGACGGCGTCGCGCGCACGCCACATGGCCCGAGCGCGCCGCAGCGAGCGCGAGGCGAGCGTCCTGATTGGCTGCTGCGTGCGGGGATGGGGGCGGGCGCGAAGCGTAAGGAAGCGAGCGCGAACGCCTCTTCACCGTCCGCGCGCGCGGTGACGAAGCCGTGGGGATGCTGCGGTGCAACTTGCACGAGCAGCGTCACGGAAGCGACGGTTGGCGCTTCCTCGCCGTCCGTTCAAACGAGCGGGCAGCGCCGGGGAAGCAGCGAGCGGCGCTCGGAGGGCGAAGCGGCGGGGAAGCAACGACTAGCGCTTCCTCACCGTTCGCTCGGCCCAGCGCGGAGCGACGGGGAAGCGTAAAGTTCGCTCCAAGCGCTTGGAGTGCCGGGGAGGCGACACGAACGCTCCCTCACCGTACCGGAGCGTCCGTGTCGCTTCCCCTCGCTTCCTTAGCGCTTCGTTGGGCGAGGCATTTTCGACTGGGAGGCACGTTCCTGTCATCCATGTGAGGCGGGACCCCGGTGTCGGCCGTAACAGGCTCCGACTGGGTTTCTGCATCCTGCATTTCTGCACATAATGAATGGTGACTGGTAAACGGTAAATGTGCGAAGTCGAAAGAGGTCGAAGGAGGTAGAGGTGAGAGAGAGAGAGAGAGAGAGAGAGAGGGAGGGAGGAAGGGAGAGAGAGAGAGAGAGAGAGAGAGAGAGAGAGAGAGAGAGAGAGAGAGAGAGAGAGAGAGAGAGAGAGAGAGAGACACACAGAGAGAGAGAGAGAGAGAGAGAGAGAGAGAGAGACAGAGAGAGAGAGAGAGAGAGAGAGAGAGAGAGACACAGAGAGAGAGAGACAGACACACACACAGAGAGAGAGAGACAGAGAGAGAGAGAGAGAGAGAGAGAGAGAGAGAGAGAGGAGGCGTTGACTACAAAATGTCCCCTGCAACCTGGAGCACAGCGCTTGCTTGCCCAAAGGCCAACTGACCTGAAAAGTCTAGTCAAGTCTTCTGAAAGAGTTTCCTTACATCGGTAGACGGGTGGCGCACAGCGTTGACCAACAACTAGCACCTGGGCAATGTGATGCTTATCCCAGCATCGGCTGCATCGGCGCGCCTTGCCTCGACGACAGCGACCTTGACGGCCTCGGTCAGCTTAGCATCGTCAGCAAGCTTGCCGTCCTCCGCAACCTTGACGACCTTGGCGAGCTCGGCATCTTTGACTGGCTTGCGCTTTCCAGCGAACCGGCCGCCTGCAGATCTTGTAGCCCTCTTAGCCGTGTTACTTAATTCAACTTCAAACAATAAGAAAGAAAAGCAGGTAAGATATTTTGGGAGCACAAAGGTTTTGAACATATTGCGGGCACTAAATGTCGATGCATGTTTCGTTCATTAGCTGTGGGAAGAATGTCTATGCACTAAAACATCCATTGACATTTAAGTGTGTTACAACAATACTTACAGGAGTTTCCCGTGGATCCGCCCGCCGCTTTCAATTGCGAGTAACCACTCCCGAAGTAGATGCCATTTCGGAAAACAGCCTGCTGCACTCTGCTCGAAATACAGAAATTTTGTTACAACAGTGCAGAGCCTACACTGGTAAAACTAAAGCGTAACTCTATGCTTGAGTCAAGCATAGAGTTACGCTTGAAGACGTTACGCTTGAAATGAAGCATACTCTGGAAATTTCCCCCATGCATTTAGATAGGGGAAATCTTGGCGGATGTGCCTGTTACGCTTGATTTCAAGCGTGAACTGATTGCGCTTGAAAACAGAGGGTAATACTACGCTTTAGTTTTACCAGTGTATGCTTGTAGCGCGCAGCTGGGGTCAAGGCTGTCGGCAAGGCCGCCGCTTGCACGCAAGAGGTTCAATATTAGGCAGCGTTAATATTTTTTTCGTCACAAAAAAAAAACAAAAAAAAAAAAACGAAATCACCTGCAAGCAGGGACACGAATGGATTTTGAAAGGGTCTTACAATGACCCTCTTGGATTTCGCTGATTTATTGGTGGTCAGTAGTTCTCCCAGGTGGGAGTTCAGGGCCAAAATTTCAGAGCCCAAAAAAATTTATTTTGGAAGATATAGAGATCTTAAGTTTTATTGGGACTTTTTGCATTGAATTTGGGATTTTCTTATAGCTTCGCGACCTTTGGTCCGATTAGCTTCAAATTCGGGTCCTAGCATCAAAATTGAATGAGGAACACGGTCGTGCCCTCAGATTCAACCTGCGACGTTTTTTTTTGGCTGAGTGCAAAAGACTTCTACCAGCCTCTTTGCCTTCAAACACTAAGACATTCTTTTTTTTCGAACGCAAAGCTCCTCTGGAGCCTTCGGCAGTGGATGTGGTTTGGCCGCCAGTTGGGTTGTTGCCAACTTTACTGTACCTATTCTTTAACGGAAAGGGCGATGATCGTAACGTAAGAGGAAAGTGTATATGTGAAATAAAACTGATACTGTATGTCCATAAGAGCATTTAACATCCTTATGGTTGTAAACAGGGATGAGACATTACACCATTAATAAACCAAACTAAGCAAAAAAATGATTCGTGTTGGTATTATTGATGCAGACCTGACAAAAATTTCTCATAGAAAGTTGCAGTGGGTTCCTTTTCCGTATCCTGTGGAATGGCGCCTATCTGTTTGTTGTGGCAAAATGGCTGAGGCAAAGACATTCAGTAAGATGGATGACACAAAAAGATTTATTGAAGAAGCGAAAAAAATATCACTTAAGAAGTCATATAGTCAATATTATCTATGTGCTGCTGAAATGTTTTTCTTGATGGTTTGTTCGCAAGTGGATTAAATGTATTGTGGATTTGGATGTGAATTTTATGGATGTTATTCGGTTATAGAATGGAGGGAATATCATTGATTTTGAAAAATGGATTTCAAAGGATGAAACCAAAGAATTCATGAGAGCATGGATTAATGATGAAGGTATTGAGAATTGTATTGATGAAGATGCGGAAAAAGCTACATGTGAAAATCATAAGGAGACAGGAGATGAGGAAAATGAAAGACATATGAGTGGTTCGTTGCATGTGGTGACTTCTGTGTCAGTAATATGTGTTACAAATGAGGTAAGGGTAACAAAATATAGTATAATGATGAAGTATGTGAATATTAGAAAATCACTGATATGTTGTTCACATAGAATTGTACGATAAAAAAAGTGTTGGAGGAGAGATTAAACATGAATGTGCAAATTTTTGATGGGAATACAATGAGTCACAATCAGTGTATGGTCTCTCCAAGGGAAGCTCCAATATCATGCGAGTGCACATTATCTACTGATGACAAACAGGTAGAACATTGTGAGGTAAAATATTCTGCGAGTTAAATGTTCCATATTTAATATGCCTGAGTGTTGAATGTTAGCAGGAGGAAGCAAGTTCCATCAGATGGAAATCAATAACTGGAGATGGAGAATTGCAGACTTCAAATGTAAGTCATGTAAATACAGGTTGATGATTATAAGGACATAGTAGAGTATTATAAACCAATTTGTAAAATAATATTAAAGACACAGATTGATTTTATGAAAATAGTGAATATTATTGGAGATGTTATGCAAGAGACTAACGGAAATGACGAAGGGGAGACTGGAAGCAAGGATGAAGTGAGATCTACAGTTGGTGTTGGCAATGTGAAGGGGAATGAGGGAACGGTTAAAGAAAAGAAGATCAAGACAGGATCAACAGATGATGTTGAGCAGGAGAAAAGACCTGAACAATGTTTAGAATTGAATGAAAACGATGATGAGTAAGTTTAAAAATAATCATAATAGGGTAAGATGCCCAATGATGGCCACTTTTAGCGCACAGCTGCGCCTTCAACTCCTTTACTATGCCTTTCGTACGTTGTACCGATATGAAAATTTTCACGAACATGCATGAAGGATAGAGTCAAGATTTACAAGTTTGATAAACAGCAAAATAAAATTTATTCTTGAAGAAAAAAATAACGAAAAAATATGTACCATTTACCCAGTGATGGCCACCTCTTTCCCAGTGATGGCCATCACCTTGCCCTGTGATGGCCGCACTAGGCTTTACGTCCTCTTCCGAGTAGTTCTTCGTGCTGGGCCTGCAGCAGAGGCCCTCGGGTCAGCGGCGGCGACCCTAGCGGCCCTGGGGTCAGCGGCGGCGGTCTTGGCTGCAGCAAGGCGCGGATCCAGGGGGAGGGGTGGTGATGGGGGCATCGCCATACCCCTGAAGGCGGCGGCGAAGCCGCCTGAAAGGTAGGCATAAAGTCGCACTTTGCCCCTGTAATAAGGCAACTTTAGCGACCCGCGGCCCCCCCCCCCCGTCTGAACCCGTCTCTGGATCCGCCACTGGCTGCTTCGGCCCTGGGGTCAGCAGCGGTCTTGCCTGCTGCGGCCGGGTCAGCTGATGTGGCGGTGGTTCTCTTACCAGCCCGGATTAGCGCAAGCTGTGGCGGCAGAATCGAGAGGGAGTAAGTCACACTGAAAATTGAATGGTCGGACAAATGGCCAAATTATGGCGTGACTAAAAGTCACGTCGAAAATTGGCGTAAATTTACGAGTTACGCCGATTTTTGGCATTACTTTACTGTCATGCCGCTTTTTTTGGCGTGACACTTCTTAATTCACGCTTCTTCAGCGGCACGAAGTCACGCCGATAGATTTTCAGAGTAACCATAGCGTGGATTTTTTTTTTTTAGAAAAATTCGTGATTTTTTAGGAGAAAAGGCGGGTGGCCACTACTGGGCGGCGAGGAGAGGGGGGGAGGGGGTCTCATGAGATGCTTTGCTTGGTCCAAAATAAAACATTGGCAGTCAACGGCCTTGACGGACGCGCACGGCGGCGTCGCACAGTGGGACGAAACGCGAAAAAAGCGATGATAATTACAAAAGGTTCCAATCTTTGCTTAAATCTCTATTTTGGTGTTTTTGAGGGTGAGGAACTGTTTTCTGACAGTAACACAAGGTAGGTGCTTCGCGATGTTACGCAAGTTCTGCCAGTTACGCCAGGCGTCCACACCTACCTTCGCCTGCGGCGCTAGCCTGCCTTTAGCAGCCTTCTTTTTAAACCTTCGACATACAAATCGAAGTGTTAGCAAGTCCAGAGAGCATTCATGTTTTTAATTTACGGTGGGGGGCCTCCCCGCCGCCGAGGCGACGGCACCACCGTCACGCTGCGAGGCACTTTTGACCCCTTTTTACTCCGAAGGGGCGGCGATGGGCGGCGATTGGCTATATGGACCCGAAAGGGGGACAGCCACACTACCACGGGCATGTCTCAGAACCGTTCGCAAATGTTCGCAACTTAACTTATTTCATGATGAAAATCGAAAAAACGTCGATTGTGCAAGACTTTTAACAACGTTCAACTGTTAGCCGGGAGACCCAAGAGTAAATCAAAAGAGTGCGTCGCAATTGTCAGGTCGTCAGGTTTCCAAAAACATATAATATAATGGCCTTATCTTGTAGAAAACGGCCGCCAGAATCAAAATTACATACCCATTGCAATGAATGTGCGGAAAGCTGAAAATGTGTCAAGTTTAAAGCTCTGCAGGGGCTCCTCTGTGCGTTGTATTGAGACATTCCATGCCGGTTCGGCCAGGCCCTGAAGGTGACCATTGACGATTTCCACGCCGCTTTGGTACTTTTTTGTACTCGTGGAGACTGGGCGGTTGCCAAATTTTTAGGTCCCTGGGTCCATTTTTGAGGCCAGGGTGGAAGTTTGTAGATTTCTCTGAACTTTCTTTGTTGTTTTTGTTGAAATTGCGTCCGCTACTCCCTTTCTTGGCTCTCTACGGCACAATTTTAAACGCCAGCACAATGATTTTGTGCTTAAAAGACGCGTATTGAGTAGAGGAAGAGATTCCAGTGGTCAAATTTCACTTTTGAACCCATCTTTACGGTGATCTGAGCAGTTTAGTAAATTAAAACCATGTCAAAATAGGTTAATTTTCGCCAACTTTGGGGAGGGATCTTTTGGTGAAGGGAAACGAATTTTTAACTTTTTTTGACGGATTCTTGAAGGTCTCGGGGAGGTCTTTCGAGGGACGGTGCCAAAAAGTATGGGTGTACCCCAAGTTTAGCCGCTACAGCCTTCCAAAGTTTCATAAAAACCTAAATTTGCACCAAACGGTACAAAGAGTGGACATAGGCTTCCCGGCCCACGCGAATCGCCATGCGCGGCCTAGGCCATACTGACCCGACGATAACTGGCGTCTGCAATTATTTTTACTTGACCCCCAAGCCCTTGAGTCACCCACTGGTCGGAGGAAGGCGAGGAAAATCACGAGAATTTTCACAAAATGTTGCACTTTTACCTGTGTCGTCCCAGTCCCTCCCCAGTGGTGATAATAAACCTAAGGCCGGATAAGCCGGACGGAAATTGACCTTCCCCTTTCTTCTCTCTCTCTCTCACTCTCTCTCCTTTTTTTTCCACACACACCCTTTTCCCCCACGGGTAGAAGCGGCGCATTGGCGTTTTGTAGGAACGCCTGTGATCAAGAAGGATAGGCAGCCCGTGCAGCACGTGTGCCGACAGGTGTCCTACCCTGCAGGCGGTGGCCTCGGCAACGGTTTATCTCATAGTTGCCTCATAAATGGAGGAAAATTCCTAAGCAAACATCAGTGTATGAACTGCCTACCTCGACCAGCCCTAAAGACTTGATCCAGGAAGCTTAAGAAGGAAATAACTTGACTTATTTCCAAATTGAGTTTTTGTTTTATTATTGTTCCTCAGGATGGTTTGCATCATTACACCAAATTATTTGACCCAATTCCTAGCAGTTTAGGAAAAAATCCACTTGGTAAATGGGTATAACTCAACCCCTTTTACGGTCTAAATTTCATCGAAAAATGGAGATTACTGAACCAAAGTCTCCATGACTCCGTTCGACAGAATAGAAGAAGGAGATAAGTCTACTTGTATTTTAATGAGTCTGATATTAATAGAGTCAATTCAACATAACTCCCCCACCCCTTTTAGATTAGTTGTTGGAACAAAAAGGTAACTCCTTAAATGTACCAGCGCAATATAGGCTCTACGCAGATCTCAGCTCCACTTGAATTACCTCCAAATTTCACCTTGTTTGGGAGAACTAAGTGAACATGGCTCCGTAGTCTCATAAAGATTCCAATCACAGAAACCATCTACGGAGTGATCTAACACTTTTCAAAAATTTTAGTGTTATTACTGATGCTTTAAAAAAATCCATTTGCATATTCATTTGTTCAGTTTAAGTTTTTTCTGCAAACAGTTTTTTGTTTCTCCTGAAAAATGATAATTAATTTATCCCCTTCTTCCGCTTCATGGCTCACTTGTTCCCGGCTTTCCTGGCGTGAAAGGCCTGTCTAGGACAAGCCACCCTGTTGGCATTGCTGTAATCGTGGGAAGTTTCGCTTTCTTTTGTTGGAACACTGCACTGAGAAAACAAGAGCAGCTTGTTATGACAAACTATTTATAGCCTGTATAAGCTTACAAAACGTACTATTTCTTCGTATTACAAAGTAAATTAGTTTGTATTATGTACGCTCAAAATACATCGTAAGGTTTTAAGTGTGTGCTGGTCTCGCAGGTTGGGTGTTGTGAAATGTGGATGGCATTCCCTCTTTGTTGTGACTGCTTTCTTCTATTCTGCGGGCTGCTCTTTCAGAAAGTCTATTAGGCAGATCGAGGTTGGCAGTTCATACACTGATGATTGCTTAGGAATTTTCGTCCATTTATGTGGAAACTATGAGATAAAGCGTAGTGACGTGCAAAGTCTTCGAATCCGAACTGAATCGAATCGAATCATGCTACCTTCGATTCGGATCGGTTTCGAATGAACAGGATTCGGATTTAGGTGATTCGAGAAAACCGGACACCTCCCATTCGTATTCGAATGTGGAGCACGCGCAGTGCCCTCATGTTTGCCAGTATCTTTCTTTTACCCTAATAATTTACGCAAAACACGTCGAAATGGGTCATAATCCAATCTTTCTGTGATTTTCAGAACATTTACTTGTTCCAAGTTGCAAGTTTGTCCACGACTGCGTTCATTCCAGTACATTTTTGGCTTCGATTCGAATCGGATTCGGAGTAGGGACATTCGATTCGATTAGATTCGAGCGAAAAAACTAACATTCGATTCGATTCGGGGGAAAAAATAAAAATTCGATTCGATTCTGAAAAATGCCACTTTGCACACCACTAATAAAGCGTTGCCGAGGCCAACGCCTGCAGGGAAGGACAACTGTCGGCACACGTGCTGCACGGGCTGCCTACCCTTCTTGATCACAGGCGTTCCCGCAAAACGCCAATGCGTCGCTTCTACCCGTGGGGGGAAATGGTGTGTGTGTGGCAAGAGAGAGAGAGAGAGAGAGAGAGAGAGAGAGAGAGAGAGAAGAAAGGGGAAGGTCAATTTCTGTCCGGCTTATCCGGCCTTAGGTTTATTATCACCACTGGGGAGGGACTGGGACGACACAGGTAAAAGTGCAACATTTTGTGAAAATTCTCGTGATTTTCCTCGCCTTCCTCCGACCAGTGGGTGACTCAAGGGCTTGGGGGTCAAGTAAAAATAATTGCAGACGCCAGTTATCGTCGGGTCAGTATGGCCTAGGCCGCGCATGGCGATTCGCGTGGGCCGGGAAGCCTATGTCCACTCTTTGTACCGTTTGGTGCAAATTTAGGTTTTTATGAAACTTTGGAAGGCTGTAGCGGCTAAACTTGGGGTACACCCATACTTTTTGGCACCGTCCCTCGAAAGACCTCCCCGAGACCTTCAAGAATCCGTCAAAAAAAGTTAAAAATTCGTTTCCCTTCACCAAAAGATCCCTCCCCAAAGTTGGCGAAAATTAACCTATTTTGACATGGTTTTAATTTACTAAACTGCTCAGATCACCGTAAAGATGGGTTCAAAAGTGAAATTTGACCACTGGAATCTCTTCCTCTACTCAATACGCGTCTTTTAAGCACAAAATCATTGTGCTGGCGTTAAAATTGTGCCGTAGAGAGCCAAGAAAGGGAGTAGCGGACGCAATTTCAACAAAAACAACAAAGAAAGTTCAGAGAAATCTACAAACTTCCACCCTGGCCTCAAAAATGGACCCAGGGACCTAAAAATTTGGCAACCGCCCAGTCTCCACGAGTACAAAAAAGTACCAAAGCGGCGTGGAAATCGTCAATGGTCACCTTCAGGGCCTGGCCGAACCGGCATGGAATGTCTCATTGTTAAACAAATTAGTGTCCCGGATAGCCCAGACCTTCCTTGTCAATATCCAAAAGTTTGTACGGCTCCACCGCTCAATTTTAAAAAATCCACTTCTCATCGCTTTTTTTGGATTTCATCCCACTGTGCGTCGCTTGCTGACAAGTTCGCTTCAAACCACTAGTGTGGCCATCACTGGCCGGGCCCGTTTTTGCCTGCCCAGTAGTGGCCACCCCCCTTTTACCCTCAAAATTCACGGAATTTCAAAAAAATTTCCACGCTATGGTTTATTTACCCTCTCTCGACTCTGCCAGCTGATGTCTGTCTCGCTCGGACTTCGCATGCACAACTGACGAGCGGCGCCGTCACAGCCTGCGCTAATCCGGGCCCGTAAGAAAACCACCGGCCGGCCGGCCGAAGACGCAGCGTTCGGCGCGCTGCGCCCGCGCGGCCGTGCACGACACTAACGGGACGAAATTTTTTCGCAGTTGTGTTGCGAATAGGTGACAGTGCAAAACCACAAAAGCTCGATTGTAAAACTTCTTTTACCTGAATGGAATGTTAGCGCAAAGTGTGAAGTGGCCATCACTGGTACCCTGGCCACAATAGGGCATCTTACCCTAAATTAAAATAATCATGGTTGAAAAAATTGAAATGTTGTATTATTTTCAGATTGGAGAACCTTGATTTTGATGATCTGATGGACATTGTTCCAATTATCCATGAAATGGCAAAAGAAAAAAGAGCGTGGGCAGTGTGCTGCGTTCCTCATTGTTCAAATACAAATTGCAGTGGGACAATATTTCATTTTCCAAAAGTTGTTAGGGAGAAAAAAGGGATCACCGAAGTAAATGAAGCAAATGTAGAAAGGTATGAGTGATACTAAACAGTTCAAGTTACCTGGAAAAAAATAATTTATATCATGTACTTTTTCATCCATTAGGTTAATAGAATGGGTTAGAGTAATTGGTAATTGGCGAACTATTGATGAAGACCCTATATCTATTTACAAGAAATACTTTGTATGTGGAGAACATTTTGAAAAAGAGGCATTTACGAATCTGAAAAGAAATAGATTAAAACCAACTGCCGTTCCAAAAATAAAACTGAATGATCCCTTTTCTTCTGATGTTATTAATGAATACAAAGAATTTGTGACTACATGGAAAGGTATGTTAATGTGTCAGGTAATGTTATTTGATTATAAAAAGTCATTATGTGATTTAAATAAAATAAAATTATTTTCAGTAAATGGATATACAAGAACAACGAACAGAGGTGAAGAAACATGTGCAAATCATTTTATTGAAGACATAAATTCTCTCCATTTCTTTACATGTACACAATGCAAGGAAAAGCACTTGGTTGATGATACACACAATGGAAAATGTAAACACATGAAGAAATGCAGAGAATATTCATGTGAAAACAACATGGACCCTGGCGATGTACCAGAAGAGTTGAAAGACCTCACATTCATTGAGGAAAGATTAATAGCAAGGGTGAATCCAATTTTAAGTGTATTCAAATTGAAAGGTTTGCAGTATGGATATAGAGGGAATGTCATAAACTACCCACAGAATGTTCAAGAGGTGTGCGATCAGTTGCCACGGAAAATCACTGATATTTCAGCAATGATAAATGCAAGAGTTGATGAAGCAGATGGAACATACCATGACTTTCGCGTAAGAGCAGGCAAGGTAAAAAATGCACTCATCTGGTTGAAGAACAACAAGTACACTGTTAAAAATGAATGAAATTTAATGACATTTATAACATTATTTTTCATTAAACGTCATTATTTTTAATAACACCTACACATTCATTAAATTGTAATGAAAATTTCACTACCTTGGTCATAAAATTTCATGACAGCAGCCATGTAGTGAAAGTTTCATAACATCATGTAGCCTGTAATGAAATTTTCATTACATGTCATTAAATTTTCCAAGAAATTTCAAGTATGACATAAAATCATACAATTTGTTCTGGGTTAAATGTAAGTTTCCTCATTCTCTTTTAAAATTGTATTGAACGGCAGCACGTATTTCTTCCGTAATATCGTCCATTCCTGCGTCACATGCCGAACCTGTCATTCGAAGTTCTGCCGCCAGGTGTCGCATGGTACACGGGGATCGCTCTCAAATCCGTATTTTGCATCTAAATTATCTAAATTGAGGAGATATTCTAAAATTTCTTCATGTTTCATGCAGAACGCTTGATTGTTAAAATAATAGCTAAGACTTTAGGGGAAAAGAATAATATTTGACCTGACAAAATAAGTTTCTCTGATGTTGCTCGATGGCGTCTACGGGCTGCGGTCAGGTAGGGCAAACGCCTGATCTCCCTCACTCAAGCAGCATCTGCTTCCGACTTCAGACATTCTGAGTCGTTAATTTTTACCTGTCCTCTGTTGTCAGAGAAGTAATCCTCACCCAAACCAATCTCAGAACGAAACCAAAAGTTATGTAGTTTGCGTCAACTTTCTTCATTTTCATTACGTTATTGTCATTAAATTTTTCATTACATTCTTTCATTACACTGTAATGAAAGTTTTAATAACATAAATGTAATGAAAACTTTAATTACATTGTAATGATTATAGCTTCACTACGATGTAATGAAAATGTAATTAAATTTTTTTAACAGTGTATTATAGTAATATCAAAATTATTGATGAAAATCTGCAAGCTTTGCCAGATGATGGAAATGCAATTGATGAGCTATGTAAATATGAGGATATGGAAGACATTGAAGAAAATACGGAACAAGGAGATAAAGTTGTGGACAACCCATGTGATACTGATCTTGAAGCTGCAGAACATGATGAAGGAGATGTGTATGAAACTGGAGTTGCAGAAACTCATTATCCACACCAGGATGATCAGATTAAAAATCACATTAAATGGGCATCATCAGATCCAAAACCAGTTGATGAATTCAAGAGACCAGGTTATATGTCATGTGCATTTCCTACCCTGTTTCCATATGGCAAAGCTGATTTCAGAGATGATCGACCTAAAGAGATTAAGCCTGGTGCCTACTTTAAACATCTTATGCATTATTATGATGATCGGTTTGCTCAGCACAAAACATTTCGATTTTTTGCATACAATACATGGATGAGATGGACTGCCTTAAATGATGGAAATGTGTTTGTTGCTAATAATTCTGAATTCAAGAATATTACTGTTGCCAAGCTAAGAGATCTATTAGAAAAGAATAATAGTCTCATAAACAAAATTATGTTTATGGCATCAAATCTTAAGGGAACTAAAAAGTTCTGGAATGTTAGAGCCAATGAATTAAGAAGAATGACTGAACAGCTTGGTCTTCCAACATTTTTCTTGACACTTTCTTGTGCTGACCATCACTGGAATAAATTATTTAAACTTCTTACGGGACTTGATGACATCTCGCAACTGACAGAGAAGGAAAGACGGGATCTGATACAGAATAATCCACAAACTGTTGATGCTTTTTTTGACAGAAGAATACAATCTGTTATAGTGTGCAACGTGTAAAGGGACTTGGAGGAGAAGGAGTAGTCGAGGTCTCAGAGAGACGGAAGGCTTCTGTATTATCAAGGGGTTGACCGTGTACAGAATGGTAGCGGCTGCTTGGCTGCGCGTGCTTATATTACAGGAGTAGAAGAACATCAGGAAGAATAGTAGTAGAGAGTGGGGGTGCATGGCCAATGGTATTGTGTGGCTAGGGTATTAAGGAGAGGAACGAAAGGAAGAATATGGGTTAGAGGTCCTGGCCAGGATCCTTAGGGCAGTGGTTGCGAAAGATAGGGAATGACTGCTAGTAAGCCGTGCTATGGTTATGTTCTCTATAGTTCATTTCACAACACCACTCCCTCCTGAACAAAAGAAACGAAGTTTCTTAAAATTTTCTTCCAATCGTTTTGAACTCGACTCGACTCAATTTTTGAATTTAGTACCATTGATCTCTAATGAATTGAATTTTAACTTTGTTCTCCTTCCTCTTTTGAAGGAACTGAATTTCTTTCCTCCCCCTCTCTCTCACTTGAATTTTGCAGTTTACATGATTTTGATTAAATGTCCAATTTCTCTAGAATTTCTTGTTTTTCTTGACTTTTTCTTGCGCTGTCTTGAATTTCTTGTCTGGTAGTTTGCCGAACGTTGTGGTGAATGATGCTACAAAGGTGCGCTTCCCCATTACACCGCACAGATAACACTGTACGATGCCGGGCGTTAGGGTGTCCAGTCCTAAGCCCACGGTTCCACTCGTTGTTAAAAAAAGAAAAATAAAGAGTGGTATGGCCCGCGGCGTGCTGTCACGCCAGGTGGACTTTGTCTGCCCCAGGCGGATGTTACAGTCGTCGTCACGAATTGCAACACCGCATGAAGTCGAGTATTCCTCCTGTAGGCCAACCAAAGTTTAAGTTAGTTTTTGATGAGACTCCAACTGAAACAAACAGAAAACACTCTACACAGTTTTGCGCTTTAAAATATCCAACCCCTACTCTGTTTGGTTGGTTTTGCCTGGTGCCATCCTGACTATCTAGCTAATCCTATTCTAAAGGCACCTTGAAATCTAAGAAACTTAACTAACTGTTTGTTAGTGCAAATACTTAACTCATGGAATTACTCCTCGCGTGTAGACGGGGACTCCTGGACAGGCGTGACGTCATCCTTCAGATTCTGGATATTGTCCAAGGCGGCTGCCAGTAATTGCTCAGGGGTGAGCGTTCCATCCAGGACATGTACTGCATTGGTTTCCTCTCGCAACAGCCAGGTGTCAGTTAATTCGTGCAGTAGGCTGAGGTACTCGACAGTGACACCTGCTTCTTCAGTGCGACCTCTACGGTTTAAACGTTGGTACGCTACAGCTGGAGGCGTGCGTACATAGATGTAATGGATTGGTCTGTGAGTTGGCGGGGCGACAGCGTCGCGCAGGGTCCGTAAAATAGCCATATGTTGTTGGCTTATGGCATTCATTTCAGCAAGGGCTTGTGCGAACACTCTCAGTGAACATTGGGGAGAGCGTTCCAGGACAGTTAGCCTTTCCGGGTGATTAGCCAGCATGTGGGTCTGGCGGCGTCCCAACGTAGCTAGTGCCAAGACTTGGAAAGGGTAGCTCCAGGTTGCTCGATCAGTGTAGAGCATTTCAAGCAGATTGTACCCTTCGACATCTTGCCAGTCTTTGACCGGTTCGTCCAGTACTGGGAACAGTTCTAATTTCTTCAAGTTGGCTGCCAGAGTCGATTTTCCAGCGGCAATGTTGCCTTCCAGGTAAATGATTGGTGCGAACTTGCGCTGCCGTTTCATGAAGTAATGCACTATCAATGCAGCGATGACAGCCAAGAAGGTGACGTTCAGCATGATGAAAAGCATTTTGGCTCGGTTCGGCGTGAGCCGAGTCGACAGTGGTCCTGCGGATTAGACTTGTTAATTTGCTGTTTTGAATTTAGTCTCCCACTTCCCTCTGAATGAACGAATGCGATGCATCTGATAATTATTTTACTTCTTCACTTGTTTTTGTACAATCAGGGTTATGACATGTATCGTTTGTAACATTTGTTCCAAGTGGCTAGAGTGTTTGTGGACTACACTCGTTTGAATTGGCGCGCGCTTCGCGCCTGGCGATACCCCTTGCGCCGGTTCTTAGCGCGGCGCAGTACCGTGCTCTGCCGCCGTTGCGTGGGGCGTTGGTGTCGCGGCGAGAACGTGCGTTGCGCTGCCCGCTGCTGGCCGGTTGCTAGTCGCGACGCGGTTGTTGACGTTGTTGATGCGCTGGCCGGCGTCGCCGGCGTCCTCGCGCTCCAGTCCGTGCCGTTGCTCTGGTCTGTGATTGGCCGCTCGGGTCGTGTGTTGTATCCGTGCGTTTTGATTGGTGAGCCGGGCAGCGTTGTTGGCCTGGCGTCCCTTGGCTCGGCGGCGTTGGGCTCATTCTGTGGTGAGCGTCCGAGAGGCACGGTCGTCTGTTCGTCATGGCCGTTGTTACTGTGCGTTTGCGTGCTTTCTCAGCGTGGTGTTTCTGCCAGGGCGGCGACGGGGCGGGGCACGGAGGTTTTGTAAGTATCAACTATTGTTTTCTTTTGGTGCATGTGGCACGGCATGAAGCATGTTTTCGGTCCTTTGTTTGGTATAGATGTGCAGGGCTTGTTATCTTGCGGGGCCCGATGTTAATGTCGTGAATCATGTGCTCCCTCACCATCCGGCCCAAGGGATTTTTGAAGACCAGGAGTGGGATTTGGATCAGCTAAACGCGACTTTCCCCTTATTTTGTTGTCTGAAGTGCAACAATTTGGTTTTTGTGAGTGTTCGCGCTTACTTGTGAACGGTCGGTTAACGTATGCCTTATTTCCTTTACGCTTGGGCCCTTTTCTTTTCCTTGCTAGACCGTTCTTGCCGTCGTGGCCCCCGTCAATCCTGCCCCTGAGGGGCTTGGGCTCCCTGCTGCTCCCGTTCCTGACCATCCTGACTTCCCTGAGCTTCCTGAAGTGCTCCCCGCTGACCCCGTCCTTGCGGTTCCTGGGGTCCCGGCTTTCTTTGACCCTATGCCCGACGATCCCATGTGGGGGGGCGATTTCCCCCAAGCCGATGATGGTATGTGGGCGGCGCTCGATGTTGGAGCTGCCGGGGACGACGTCGTGGTCCTGGAGGAGCTTGGCGTTGACGACGTGGCAGCTGTACTCCATGGTGACGTGGAGGACGTCCTTGAGGAACCCACTGCAGACGGTTTCGTCTGGCGTGGGCCGGGTGTGGGGCCGGCTCCGGGTTGTTCCCTGCGTTCACTCCCTGGGGTCCCGGTTCCCGACATCTTGGCTGATGTGAGTTTCCTAGTCAGGGTGTATGCTTGGCGGTGGTTGCCCCAATATTTTTAACTCTTACTGTGTGATCAGGTGGCTGTTCCCGAAAATGAGCCTGTTATTCCTGTCCCGGTTTCATCCAATGTCCCTCCCCGGGGGATTAAGATTTTTCGCTTCCCTCGAGAATTTGAGGAGCGTATGGCTGGGGTTGCACATTTGCCTGATTGTATTTGCCGTTTCTGTTTGGCTCCTAATTTCGGTGTGCCCCACTAATATTAATTGTTCTTGTTGTTAATAATGTCCTGTTTGGCGTTTTACGCCGGTAACATTTCTTAATCTTGATAGTTGCTCCTTATGTTAATAATCTGTCTTTTGGTGTCTGGGTTCTTGGTGCGCTACTAACATTCTTACTATCGCTACCGATCCTTACTGTTATTGTCCTTGTAATTTATCAGTTATTGATGTTTGTTCTTTATCACTACCGATTCTTTCGGTTTGTTCGAGATTTGTCCATGGCAATTATATTATATTTTCTTGTAAATTTTTGTGTCATTGTACGTTATTGCATGTGGTCTCAGGCCCCACTCCTTTTACCCCCTTTTGTACGCTGGGCATGTCTTGACCCTTTTCTTGCATGATCATCTTCTTCTGGTGAGTGTTATCCTTCCTTTTCTTTCCTTTGGGTTCCCTCATGGTAACTTTGTTGTTTTGTTGGTTTACTGTAGTTAGTTTCTCTAATGGTGGGGCCATCCTGGTGCTCCCCTGCTCAGTTGTTCTAATTTATCTTGTTTGTTTCAGGTTTGTTTATTTTATTTTGCTTGAGATCCACGTTGGGCTGTTGTGAAGCCATTTACTTCTTTGCCCAAGGGACCGAAATTCTCTTTCCGCTACTTCACTTCATCTCGTCTTATTGTTTACTTGGTGAGTTTGCATTCTTTGGTGATGTGGTCTCTTTGTCTGCACTTGTTGCATCTTGCGTTCTTGGTTTTGCCTCTTCTCTTAGTCATGTTGAGGTTTGTTTGTTTACTTGTTTCATTTTTCGTTTCTTTTTGTTGCAGTGTCTCTGAGCTTTCGGTGGCCTGTCTGTGATCTGATGTGACTTCTGCCGAAATGTTTTGATTCTTATTGGGCGGGTCTTCTGGCCGTTTTTCCTGGAGTACTTCTTGAGGTGAGTTTGGTTTTTCTATGGCTTGTATTTGTTGTTCCATTTCTATAATTTCTTGCATGATTTCTTTTTCTTTTGACTTGATGCATTCTAAGGCTTTTTTTATGCATTCTTGTTCACTCTGTTTTTCCTCTACTGCTTCCACTGTTGCTACGTAGATTTCCTCTATGTCTGAGTCTGCGTTTTCTTCTAAGTCTATCATTTCTATTTCTGGTTCTGGGTCTGTCTCTGAGTCTGTTGCCCATGGGTTTGTGTAGCCCGGGTCTTCAAACCAACTTATCATTTCTTCTTCTTTTCTGAGTTTCTCTGCATACTCTTTCCTTTTTCTTGCTTCTTTTTCTCTTTGTTCTTGAATTCTTTCTTTTCTAATTCTTTCTTTTTCTTCCAGCTGCTTTCTTTTTAGTTCTGCTTCTAGTCTTTGTCTTCGGACTGTTTCTTGATGTTGTTTTTGTCTGAATTTTCTGTCCCTCTCCTCCTCTTTCTTTTCCTCTTTTTCAAATAGTTTAGCCAAAGGTGATATTTTAGTTGTGTTAATCTTCTGTTCATTTTTCTGTTGCAGTGGCATTTTCCGATCCATTTCCATTTTGCGAGTGTCCATTGGCTGCAGTGGGGATTCCCTTGTCCATTCCTGGTGCCTGTCAGTTTTGGGAATTTGGTAAGTTTTTGTTACCTTTCCGTGCTTTAATTTGTTGGTGGGTTCCTTTTCGTTGGTTCCGTCATGAGCAATCCATTTTCTGGGGGCCATTTTCGTAGATGTTTTCCGATTTCCGATTAGTGATTGAGTTGGGTTTGATTCAAGTTTGATTTTGATACAAGATGGCGGGCGTAGTTTCCGGTTCTCTAGATGGCGGTGCTTGTATAGTCGGTTCAACTTATGCTTGTCTTTTGTTTTCAGGTTATGTGGACCTCACTATTTTCGAATGCTCGAAGTGCCGATTTCGAGCAGGCAGTGCCTTAGAGCTTGCAGTCGATTGAAGTTTGTTTACAAGAGTTGGAGGTTAACTTTCGACATGGCCTTGTTGGTCTTTGTCTGATCACGTCCACAAAGGACTTTTACCCGGCGGGGCTTCGGTCCCGGAGGTTGTTGAAGGCTTGGGATCCTGTCAGCAGCCTTTCTTGTTGGCCACAGACCGGGTGGAGGTTTTGGGCTGGAAGCTGCCTATTCGGCGGGGCCCGGAGATCAAGTACGACAGGGCCCTGGGCCGCCTTCGGGATTTGGCCCCCGTTGTGCGGCCTCTGCCGTTTGGAGGGTTGGAGCAACCCTGTTGCTTCTGCGCCACACTCAATCGAGAGCAGCAGAGCAGGCCTTCAACTGGTGTCGTCCATCACCGCCGCGAACACCAGCAGGGTCTGCTGTGGCATCATGAGGGAGAGGCTGGTCAGCCCGGACTTGTTTGCGGAAGGCGTGCGCCAGTCCGATCATCTCCAGCGGGTGACGCCAGGTCTCCTGACGCTTCGCAGAGGGAGCTAGACGCGCCTTCGGTGTGACACCTTGACTGACGGACATGACTTAGACTGACATAAGACTATGAGAGGACCCCACTGTCGAGCCAGGTTGGGGTCTCTGCGGACTCTCAGGCTCCCGGGTCTCCTGGTGTGGGTGCAGCCAGGATACGGGTCCCCGGCGGTCGCCCTGACAATTGACTGTTAGACTCAGCCCTGGATGTCTTTAGACATATGTCAGCCATGCTGACTGGGTTTCTTCTTCGGAGTCTGGATACGCAGCCAGTCGATCCATGTGGACTATCATCATTGTGTAAGGGTGAGCTTCTTTTTGAATTCTTGCGTTACAGTCATTTATGATATTTATCACGGTATAAGGTCCTTCCCATGGTGTTAACTTTGGAGACACTCCTTTTTCATTTTTGGGTCTGTACAAGTAGACTCGGTCTCCTGCTTTGAATGGTGCTAGCAGTGCTGTGTTGTCATAACGTTGTTTCATTTTTGTTGCAGCTTGGCCATGCATTTTTCTGACCAATTCATGGATTTCTGCCAGTCGTTCTCTGACTTGTTGTGGAACGGCTTCCATTCCTTTCGTCCATGGTGGGCTTCCTTGGTTCAACGTCAGTGGAGTTCTCATTGGTGTGCCAAACATAATTTCGTATGGTGAAAACTTGTGGACGGGATTTGGCAAGTTCCTGTACGCCTGAGCTATGAAAGGTAAATAGTTCACCCATTCCTTTTGAGTTTTGCTGACCAGCATAGATAGTTGTTGTTTTAGCGTCCTTATCCATCTTTCCGCTTTTCCATTGGCTGAAGGGTGGAAAGCTGTAGTTCGATATTTCTTTATCTGGTACAAGTCCATAATTTCCTGAAATAATTGGGATTCGAAAGGTTTTCCTTGATCTGTAAGAATTGAGCGTGGTGCTCCATAGACTGAGAAGACATGGGTTATTAGTGCAGTTGCAATTTCCTTAGCATTATTTCTAATTAGTGGGACCACTACTGGCCATCCTGAGAATGCTTCTATCGCTACTAATATGTACTCGTAACCTTCTGTTGTTTTAGGTACTTTGCCGCAAATATCTACATGCCATCTGCCATGGAGAGTGCCTTCTCTGAATATTTTGAGTGCTGCATTTTTGGTGGTGTGTTTGGGCTTTTTGAATCTTTGACACGTGTCGCAATTGGCTACATGTGCTGCAATATCGTCTGCCATTTTGGGCCACCAGAAGAACCTTCGTAAGTAGTCTCCTGTCATTGTTTCTCCAAAGTGATTACCCTCTCCTAGTTGACGATGGTATTCTTTAATTGTTGTTTTTATGCTAGCCCTTGGTAGTATTAATTGTAGTGTTTCCTTTTTAGGGTCACCTGACGGGTGTTCGTGTCTTCTGTATAGGACTCCGTTTTTGAGTGTCAGTGATTTATACTGATGCCAAAGTGTTCTGGTGTTGCGTCCGAACCCTATGATTTCCTGGAGGTGTGGTCTCTTACCATTCTCTACTGCTGCTAAGATGGGTGCTATCTCCTTATCTGCTTTTTGCAGTTTGGCCATTTCTTCTGGTGTTTCTCCTTCAGGTGAGACTGCTGTGTGTAGTATTTGTGTGATTCTTTTGACTTCTGCTGTTGTCTGGCAAATAAGACAACTTTCCTCACAAGTTTTGGCTTTTGTCGGATCTGGCTGAGTGTGATGGTGACAAATATTAATTGTCATGTTGGTGTCTTTGAACACTTTGTAGAGTAGTGGAATTATTTCTAGATTATTTTCTGGGCTCTTGTAATAGTCAAACTCTGGTATATTCCACTCGGTGATGTTTTCTTTAATGAGCCATGCTTTCAGAATGTTGAGTGCAATCTCTACATTGTGTATGTGTGGTCTGTGCTCCATCTTTTCTTTGACTATGAGACTAATGATTGTTTTGTTGTTTCTAGTGTAACGGACCAATCCTGGGAATGTTTTGTCTGTGTTGGAGTGAAATTCGTTCTTGACTTGGAACCATTCTTCAATTTGGCTGGCTAACGGGGAAGTGAATTTCCCTTCGAGACTGATTGGGTGGACAATTGGTCCATTATTTGGAGCCTCAAGTACTGATGTAAATACTTCTTGAATGGTTAAGCCTTCAATCAAGGTGGAACTAATAAGGTAAGCTACTGCATCTTTGGCTTCTATTTTAGTACACTTTTTACACTCTGGGTCGCAGGGCCTGTTGGGGCGTCTGCTTAGTGCATCTGCATGGCTGATATTCGTGCCTTTCTCGTGCACAACAGTGAATTTATAGGGTGACAGTTTTTCTAGCCACCTTGCTAACATTCCTGTTGGATTTTTAAAGTTTTTAAGCCATTGCAAGGCTGCATGATCTGATTTTACTATGAATGGGGCTCCAGCCAGATAGTGATTAAATGCTTTTACTGACTCTACCAATGCTAAAAGTTCCCTATGAGTAACACAGTAATTCCTCTGTGCTGGTGTTAAGGTTTTCGACCAGTATGCTATTGTTACTTCATTGCCGTCTTGTTCTTGTGTTAGGACTGCTCCCAAGCCAGTGAGGCTGGCATCACAAGTCAACGTAAAAGGACCTTTATCTACATCTGGTGATCCAAGGACTGGTGCTGTAGTTAGAGCTGTTTTGACGGAGTCAAAAGCTTCCTGACAAAAGGGTGTCCATTCGAACTGGACTCCTTTCCTAAGTAGTCTATACAAGGGATACACTTTGGTGGCCATGTGAGGTACGTATTTACCATAGTAGGCTGCTAAACCGAGCCATGATTTTAATTCTGTACTGTCAACTGGTTGTGGCCAGTGGATTATTTTATCTATTTTGTTAGTATCAACTTTTATGCCTGTTTCAGACAAGATGTGTCCTAAGAATGAAATCTCCTTTCGAAACAACTCACACTTTTTGGCCTTGAGGAGAAAACCTCCTGCCCTGACTCTATTGAGGAATGCTTCTAATCGTTGCATCATCTGCTGGAAATCGTCTCCTGCGATGCAGACATCATCAAGGTAAACTGACACTGTTGGTCCTAAATCATTATTTTCATTTGGTTCCAAGGCTGGTGTTACAAGTCTGTCTGTTACCTGTTGGAACGCTCCTGGAGCTGCTGAGAGTCCAAAACTTAATCGGGTGTACTCGAACTGTCTGTGTGGAAGACCCAAGTCTTCTGGTAGTATTATTGCTGTTTTGGGTTGGTCGTCTGGGTGTACTTCTAAATTGTGGTAGCCATGGGCTAAGTCGAAGGTGTGGTACATTTTGTGTCCGCCTAAATTTTGTAGAATTTCTTGGGTTCTGGGTATTGGTGCTGCTGGCACTCTGGTGATTGCATTTAGTGCTCTATAGTCTACACAGACTCTAACTTCTCCTGTCTTTTTGAGAACACATAGTATGGGTGAAGCCCAAGCTGATTGACTAGGTTTAATTGCTCCCATTTTTAGGTATTTCATGAATGTTTCGTAAACTTCTTTTCTGTAATGCAGGGGTACTGGTCGTGCATTCTGTTTGATTGGTGGATGGTCTCCTGTGTCTATCCTGAATTTCATCCATGGACAACGCCCAAAAGTGAAGTTGTCTGGAGCAAATACATCATGGTGTCTACGGATGAGCTTCTCTACTTCTGCTTTTTCTCCTGGCGACAATGCAGTGGCTTTGATCATGGCGTCTAGATCTGCAGGTAATGGTTCATTTTCTGGGATTGGGTCTTTATCTGGCAGTTTATACTCAGCATCATGGAACTTTTCTATCTCATGTTCAGTTAAATTTAGTTGCTCTGTTCCATTTGCGATTCTAATTGTTCTACACGGGCACTCTTTAATTTCATCTTCAATTTCAATTTCATACTCACTCTCTTCCTCTCTTTCTAACTCTTCCTCGTAATTTGGGTTTATGTCATCATCAAGGCCATCATACTGTAATGGGTGCAGTAGTAGGACTTCAGCAATTATTGCATATTTAGGAATTTG
The DNA here is from genome assembly GCA_030522485.1 of Stenchaetothrips biformis. Lineage (NCBI taxonomy): Eukaryota > Metazoa > Arthropoda > Insecta > Thysanoptera > Thripidae > Stenchaetothrips > Stenchaetothrips biformis. Next base: position 4,050,303 of record CM060086.1, read on the forward strand.
AACACAAGTATCTCCAAGGTTTAACAAAGTTACATTTACTGGACCCGTCACACACGGTACAACGCCTGTCTGTGTGACTATACTTTCAGAGATTCTGCTTTTTATGTTAGGGTTACTTTTACTGTTTGTTAGCAAACCTATGTGCATCTTGCCTTCTGCTCTTTCGGGTGGTTGGATTCCCAAAATTTGTTCATTTCCATGTGCGTTGGCCGCACCACTTTCACTGTCACTTTTTTTTACCATGGTTTTTGTTTCAGTTTTTAGACCATCATTCCGGATATGACTGGCCTGGCTGTCAAGCTGGCGATGATCAGCCCCCCTCGCTCCTGCCTGAGACTGAATTGTGGCGTACGTCGTTTCCGGAGGAGGATCGGAAGTGGACAGTTTCCTTTCAGACTCCGGAGGACGACTATACCCACTGATCGTCATGGCAAGCAACGCGTCAGACAATTCTGACTCATCAACCACCAGGTCAGTATCTAATTTTGTAGATACCTGCCTCTCTACGAAAGGTTTCAGCAAGATTTTCTGATTAGCACGTATTGGGTAGGACAGATTTCCGCTTGCGAAATCTCCTTTATGCACTGAGTTAACCACTTTGTATGGTACTTGGACATTATTTTCAAGTTCTAGCATTTTAGTTTTGGTGTTGACTACACCTTCAAAAGTATCAATAAAATCATAGCCAATTAAATTTTCTGTAATGTCTGCTTCGTAAACTGGGAATCTATAGGTTTGTTTACCAAATGTAATGTCAGTCCACTCTGGCCCATACAGTGATGTCTTGTGGGACGTTGCACTTTTAAGACGTAATTTAGATACTGGTAAATCTCTAGTTCTTTTAAAAACAGTTATGGTTGCCCCTGTATCAATGATAGCTTCTCTGCTGATGCCTGCTACTGTACAGTTAACCAATGGTCCTTTCTTATGGGGTAGACAGGCCGCACATTTTAATTTACTACTGGGGTCAACATTTTCTTTATCCAAATTAGTTTGATGCTTACATGCTTTAGTTATTATTGGTGGAGTTACCTGGATTCTTAGAATTTCAACAGGATGATTGGGTTCATTAGATTCAGTAGGTTCAAGTTTACTAGTTTCAATTTCCGATGGTACTGTTGCATTTTGAACTTCCATTTCCATCGGTTCAATAGAAGTCTTTACTGGTTTTCCGACTTGGGAACGTAGGGCATATTTACCTTGTTGTCATTTTGGGGATTATTACCTTGGTTGTTATTATTCTGTTGATGGTTATTAGTTTGTAACGGTTGTTGTTGTTGGTTACTTTTGGCGTACCAGGACATGGCTGCCTGATAGAAATCTGGTGGTACGTCAGGGAATCTGACGTAGGGGCCTCTAGACTCATTATTGTTGTATTGCCCTCTACTATAACTACCTCGTCCCCTGCCCCTATAGTTGGAACTGCCTCTGGGGTCACCCCGATTACTTGGACCCTGGTTCTGACTTTGCTCGTAATTTGAGCTATGCTGCTGGTATCGGCCTTCGGCTTCATCAGCGATGCGTATCCTACAATCTGGTTTAATGTGACCTTGTTTCCCACAGTAATAGCAAGTCAAATGGTTTTTGCAATCTGCTGCAAAATGCCCTGGCTTACCACAAGAGTGGCAAGTTGAATCATTACTGTCTTGGCCACCCCGGCCTCTGCCTCGGCCTCGGCCCCTGCCTCGGCCTCTACCTCTGCCTCTAACTGGTTGTGCACTTGTTCCAGGAGGCGCTTCCTGCTCTGCATAATTGACTTCAGTCTGATCGTCTGAGTGGTCGACTTCTACCTTGCGGACTTTCTTATTTGGTGGCTCTGATGTCAGAGACAACGCCCTGTTGACATGGGTAAGTGCATCTTCTACCGAATTTACTGATGCATAGCAAATCCTTTCTGCTACTTTCCTATCTGTTAACCCTTTAATGAAAGCCTTTACACCGGCTTGGTCCCTGTCTATTTGATTGCTGTTTGGCATGTAATCTACCACAGCTTCCTTTACCCTCTGAGCGTAATCCCTCAGATTTTGTCCTTCTTCTTGCTTAAGTGACTCGTAAACTCGAGTCCTTTCCCATAACTCTCTCCTGATGTGGAAAGTGTTTTCTAATTCTATGTCGAGATTGACAAACGTTAACGGTTTGTTTTGCGTAGTTAGGGTCCTGATCACTTTAGTGGCATCACCTTGTAACGCTTGCAATAGGAAAGTCCCTCTATCCTGCTCTGACCAATTTCTATGCTCTGCGATACTTAGAAATTGTGCTCTATAGACATCGTAGCCAGTAGTGCCATTAAAGGGTGGTACGTAACTTGAAGTGGAAGTGACTGTAGCAGCAGCTTGTGCTGGCGGGGGTCTATTAAACAGTTCACGCATGAAGTTATAGAATTGGCCTTGTTGTGCGTTATCGCGGTGCTCGCGCCTATCTTCACGTTCATACGGGTACGCGCGCCGACGGCGGCGTGGTACTTGTTCGAGTTCGTTTTCTTCTTCATCGTCATATGCGTCGTCGCGGCGACGGTTGTTACCGGCGTCCTCGTCCCAGTCCATTTCGTCGTCACTACGCTCGGGCGCGCCGGCTTGTAGGCCGTGGTTCCTAGCTCGCGGTCGTCTGGGTTCGTCGCGCCCGAGGTCCTCGTCGTCGGCCTCATCGTCGTCCTCATAGCCGTAGCGTTGTAACGGTCTAATGACGCGGCGGGGGCGGTCCGGGACTTGGCCATCTCCGAGCCTTCCGCGGCCGCGTCCACGGCCTCGGCCACGTCCGCGACCTCGGCCGCGTCCTCGCCCGCGGCCTCGTCCGCGTTGGACAGGGGCATCCAGTTCGTTAGGTTGCTCGTGGGGTACTACGACTTCCTCCACGTCACGGGGAAATTGCTCGTCAGCCATAGTTAGCGCGTTAGTCCCACCAGCGGCGGTTGTACAAGACGGTGTTTAGGGACCGGTGTCTTTGCTGCACTGGGCGAATACGCGGTGTCGGACGTGCGGGTTCGATAGACGGGGGTGCGTTACCGTACGCGCGTACTGGGATTTTGGTCTCGACCAAGTTACCTTTGTTATCCCAGGTAATTACTGTGCAATAATCGATGTTAACTGTGTTGCAGGTTTCCGACGGCCCTGCTTCGCGATGGACTTGGATTTGGACTTCAGACGCAGTCGGGTGTGGGGTTTGGGACATAGTACACTTGATTTTAATAAAGGATTGACTTGATCTCAAGCCTCTAATTTCTAGTTAGATTCACTCACTTTCTCACACTCCTTAAAACTAGCACAGCTCGATGCCAGCTGGTCACTTTGACACAGTGGCAGAGTAGGCCTTTAACTAGTCTTGCCGCAGCACGAATTCACTCAGCAAGTGTGCAGGTGATCATCAATGCGTGGTAAGAACCGAATTCGTAGTCTACTGATCAGTCGGCAATTCACGCAGCAATAGTGCAGGTGATCATGCGTTGTGGGCAATAGGCTACTTATTCCTTCGTCAGTCAAGCACTTGTCCTTAACGATTTCACGCAGCAAAGTGTGCAGGTGATCCTCATCAAGCAGTCGTGTGGACTGAATAAGTTTGATAGGTGAGCAGACGATTTCACACAGCAAAAAGTGCAGGTGATCCTCACTTGTTCACGTAACAAACTGACTTATAATTAACTGTAGTACTCGCGTAGGCAATTTCACACAGCAAATGTGCAGGTGATCCTCACACTACTTGTGTATCTACAGGTTTGACCCGTTCCGTAAGTGAGTAATTTAACACAGCAGAGGTGCAGGTTATGACTATTCACTCAGGTAGCAGGTGCGTAAACTATTTCAATCACTCCCTTGTACTCTTGTTGGACACACTCAAACCTCGCGGCGAGTTTCCAACACTCTTTCACACACAGATACACTCGGGGTACCTAACCTCGAAAGGTAGGTCCGGCTCATTCACACACTCACTTATCCACTTTCGTTAGTCTGAGTTAGCAGCTTTTTCAAACACAATTCACACACCAGTGCCGACTATGGTGGGCCTTCACTAGTTTCAAGCTCACACACAATCACTCGCTGACACAAAAACTGCTAAGTTCAAACTCTCGCGCGCACAGTCACTCGGTTCCCTTCCTCCCTAACGGGGAAGGCACAGACCAACCTTAACCTTAAAGCCCGATTAACCGCTGTCACCAGTGTTATAGTGTGCAACGTGTAAAGGGACTTGGAGGAGAAGGAGTAGTCGAGGTCTCAGAGAGACGGGAGGCTTCTGTATTATCAGGGGTTGACCGTGTACAGAATGGTAGCGGCTGCTTGGCTGCGCGTGCTTATATTACAGGAGTAGAAGAACATCAGGAAGAATAGTAGTAGAGAGTGGGGGTGCATGGCCAATGGTATTGTGTGGCTAGGGTATTAAGGAGAGGAACGAAAGGAAGAATATGGGTTAGAGGTCCTGGCCAGGATCCTTAGGGCAGTGGTTGCGAAAGATAGGGAATGACTGCTAGTAAGCCGTGCTATGGTTATGTTCTCTATAGTTCATTTCACAACAAATCATATGTCAAGAATGTAAGCTGTATATCAATCGATAAACTTATTATATATGTTACTGTGAAACAAATTTAATAGTTCATTGTCCTTCCTTTTATAGGTATTAGAAAAAAAATACAAAGTTAAAGACTATTGGTATCGAATAGAATATCAACATCGGTATGCATCATAAAATAATTAACATGCAATAAAGATTTACACAGCTAACACAAGCAATTATATACCTGATATTTCATGTTGCAGAGGGAGTCCACACATGCATGGAGTGTTCTGGGTAGATGGTGCTCCTGATGTATCAAACTTGGAAAATGAGTCTGAAGAGAAAGTACTTGAAGTATTGAATTATTTCTCAGAACTGATAAGTGCTGTAAATCCAAACCCTGATGCACCCTGTCCAGACACTCATCCATGCAGAAGGGAGTATAATTTTATAACAGATTTTGAAGAAGATTTGTCCCAGCTGCTAAATGAGGTGCAAAGACATACAAGGTGCAGTCCCCGATATTGTATTCGGAAGAATAAATGTAGATATAAATTCCCAAGAGACATGCAGGAAAAATCAACATTACAGAAAAATGAAGAGACAGATGAAATGGAATTTCTGCCAGCACGCAATGATCCACTGTTAAACAAATTTAACAAATTCATGATGCAGTTATGGCGTGCTAATATGGATATATCTCCTGTCATATCTAAAAAGGCATTAGTAGCTTACCTTACAAAGTATATTTCAAAATGCGAAGTATCATCACCTGCATATGAATCAATAGTACAAAGCATCATAAAGACAGTAGATGAAGATGTACAAGCAAAGAAAGTGATCCAAAAGCTTTACATGAAAGCTTGTGCTGAACGTGATATCTCTGCACAAGAAGTGTGTCATAGTTTAGGTGGACGTAAATTATACAATGCAGGAGGAAGGAAGTTCATTAACTTATCATTTTCAAAACTAGAATGGGTGCCAGTAGACAATGAAAATGAATCTGATCACTCAAGAGAAAACATCTTTGAGAAGTACAAAAATAGGCCAGAACATCTTGAAGACACATCATTATACAATTGCGTAAGACAGTATAATATGAGAAAATGGACAAAAGAAAAAAAAGACAATATTTTATGCATCTATCCATCTTACAGAAGAGAAAATGGAGAAGTATACTTTCGACAGCAGTGTCTTCTGCATTTACCCTGGAGAGATGAAAAGCAATTTATTACTGACGACACTGAAAAATGGGAGAATGTCTACTTGTCTAATGAAGTACAACAGAGGCAACAGCAACTAAACTTGAATGAAGTTGAAGATCAGCAATCTGACGATGATATTGATTACATGAATGACGACGATGATGATACAGAAGAATGGATGGCAGCATCACGGCTCGGACCAGGACAAGAAGTACCTCCTATTGATCTAGGAAATAGGCAAGAAGATCTAGAATATGACTGGTCTAAATCATATGAAAAATATAAGAGCTATGGCAGTATAAATGTCATAGCTGGATTCATTGAGAATATGAAAAAAAATGAACCTGCGACAACGAGAACATCTGAAAACATCAATGTGAAATTAAGCATGGATCAGGAGAATGTACTCAATACTGTCAAGGAGCAGATCGAGGCACTTAAAAATAAAACCAATGTAAAGGTGAAGAGAATAATAGTTCAGGGAAAAGCAGGTAAATGTCTGTTTAATGTTAGGTTTTTTTTTTTCATTTTTATTTTCAAGAGCTGTTATATGTATCAAACTCTTTTTGCAGGTGCAGGAAAAAGCCTTATTATCAAATCTATCACATCCCTGCTTGATGAAAATTTTGAAAGCGGCTCTTATATTCTTGGAGCAGCTACAGGAGCAGCTGCTGTTCTCATCAATGGAAACACTGTACACTCCATTTTCCATTTGCCCAAAATAGAGGACAAATTTGCACCTCTGACTGGAGACCGAGCTAGAGCTAGAGCACTAACAAACAAATTCAGAAACATCAAGTACATAATCCTTGATGAATTTCCTCTTTTAGGATGTACTCGAATTGGAATGATTGATAAAAGATGTAGAGAAGCAACTGGAAACTATGATGAACCATTTGGTGGACTATGCATAATGTTTTTGGGTGATCTAAAACAACTGCCTCCAGTTAAGGATGCTCCCGTGTATTCACAGCATCTTCGCACACAGCTTTCAATTCATGGTGCTGAAATTTTTCAGACATTCCAGAAAAAGTTTATCCTTAAAACATGCTTTCGCCAAGAAAATAGTCAGTTTTTAAATGTACTAGACAATCTCAGCAATGGAATTTGTACCAGAGAAGATTATGAATTGATTCCTACTCAGTTCTCTCATTTGAAGACCAATGAAGAATTAAATGATTTTAAGAATGCTTTCAGATTGTTCGCTAAAAAGGAAGATGTCAAGAATTATAATAAGATAAAATTGGGAACATTAAGAAATGAAGCAACCAACAGCCATGAGCCTGTACTGAAAATAAATGCAATGCACAACTGTGCTGACGCAAAAAATGGATCGACAGATGCTGCTGAAGGACTTGAGAAGCAGCTGTATCTGGCAAAAGGCTGTAAAATCATGCTAAAACACAATATTTGGGTTACTCAAGGATTAGTGAATGGAACAGTCGGATATATACATGACATCATTTTTGAAGAAGGACAAGATCCAAAAAAGACTCAACCAGCAGTGTTACTGTGCAATTTCCCATCCTACACAGGACCAGAGTTTATACCTGGAACAAAGATCATCCCCATTAAACCTATGCTGAAATCATGGCTTGGCGAAAAATCGCAATCATGCACAAGGTACCAATTTCCAGTTTCTCTTGCTTATGCATGTACAATTCATAAATCTCAAGGCATGACATTAGACAAGGTAAATATTTTCCCTTTCTTTCAACCATCACATTTCTATTGTATATTTATTTCAATTTGTGTATTATTTCTTTACTGCATTTCATAGGCTGTGGTGGACATAGGCAAAAGTGAATTTTCTTCAGGACTGACTTATGTGGCTCTATCTCGAGTCCGAGCACTTAAGGACATCATTATAGAACCATTCCCTTATGCTCGAGTAGAAAACTTCAATCATACTATAAAACAAAGAATCAGATATAATTTCATCAGTAATTTCTGCAACTCTTAAACCAGGTAACAACTCATTCCACAATTAGACCCTCGTCAATATCACAGTTAACTTACATAGTTATGCCTCTGTTGCAGATGCCTCCATGGAAAATAAATGGAATATAATACCCAGTACCCACGATATATATCTACACATAACTACCATTGCTATGAGACTGCAGGGATCAATGGAAATAAAACAATACACATGTAATTTGAGAACCATTTAATTTTATTAAAGACTTAGCCACTACTTTCAGTATTATTGACATAATCAACCTAAACGACAACCACAAACAGCATGCAACACAAATAGATATTGTATATGACACAATCATATGGAACATAAACTGCCACCACTCAAAACAAAGTTGAAGCATGCACATTCAGCAAAAAGAGAAATTTCTTCATAACACCCACATGCAACATGCAATGTGCACACCAAAAGATATCGTTCAGGAACACCATACCAAATACAGACAGATAATGCATCTCTCTTACACCAACCAAAATGCACAACATGCACAACCCTCACACACATAAAACACATGTAATTTGAAGACCATTAATTCTTATTCAAAACTTATCCACCCCTTTGAGCAATATTCACATAATCAACCTAAATCAAGACCACAGGCAGCAACTGCCACCATTCACATTGAGCGATGGTATTTCCCTTCACATTCAGCAAGAAGGGATGTTTTTTATGATAGTACCCACATGCAACATGAATAGATATTATATATGACACAAAATCATGGGGGACATAGAGTACCACCACTCAATACAAAAGTAAAACATGCCACATGCAACATAAAAGTACCACAGCACCACACTCACACTCATAATGTAGAATAAGAAACATTAGAGATACATGATACAAGATACTTATATTCATTGTTTCGCCATCTTCGAAGCAGAGGATTCACCATCATCACTCACAGGACGCTTCCTCTGCATCTTGCGTAGAAGTTCAGTGTCAACACCTACAATTACAGACACATCAATTAATACACAACATGCACACCCCTAACAAATATAGACAAACGGAACATAACTCACCAGTGCCTGGCTTGTGGATCCGCCCGATATTACTGTTGCCCATGGAACCATAGAGGCACACACCAAAATACTCCTGTCTTCCAGCAGCCTCATTGATGGCATTGTACAAAGACATCTTCATATTCTTCATGGCATTCGGGAGATACGTAAACAACTTCACTTCATCATCCCCTATATCCAAATTGACCTTCATTCCATCAATGCGCTTCCCATGCAACATCGTCTCCGTCTTCTCAATCTTTCTGATACGGTACATATGCCCAATATCTAAGTCGCCAAACGGCACTTTTACTTCCTGATCCTCTCCAATCTCTTGCAGGGCAGCGTCAATCTCATCCAAACTAGCCATCACAACTGCAATAACAGAAAAGACATAGAATGACACACCACACAACAAACAGGATCATAATACACTTATATTTATTATATTCATTATATGTACTCACATGATATAAAAACAGACAGGGAAGCAAGATAACCAAGATACACAGCGGACAGCAACAACAGCGTCCTAGCAACACCACAACATCAGCACAGCAACGAGTCACAGCCTGATAGATACACCAACGAAAACATCACAACAACCAACCCCATAATAACGAAACGACAACGCATGACAAGAAACATCCACATATACATACATTCAAACATCTAAAAAATGTGTAACTTTTTCACAATTTTTCAACTTATAGTTATTTTTTATAAAAATTCAAATTTATATTCATAACATATTCGTTTAGATGTAATATTTGAGACACTTCACACAAGATAATTTTTCTAGGTTGGTAACATCGATCGCCGCGAATATACGAACATCGACTTGCAACAATCACTGAGACGTTGGCTGCACCATATTCTTGTTAAGGGAAGTACATCTGTGAAACTAAATGGATCAAAAATTAGAAGAACAGGAGAAGATTGTGGAGATTTTGGACGAAGATAGTGAAGATGAAAACAACTACAATATGTTATACCCTGAACCCAATAAATCATTGGGAAAATTGCTGAATAACTATTTGGAAAATCATGGCAAGATTAAGCTCGGAAAGGAAGTAAGTGTAGAGAAGAAGCTTCTATTCCCTTGTTCAATTAAGAGGGCCTTACTCATTTATCAAAAGTATAAATGCGAAGGATGCAAGGGAGGACATCAGTCCATGATTGCTGGTGAGTTGATATCATAACGATCATTACATTCAAATACTTATCTCCGAATATGAATTTCTGCAACAAATTTTCTTTAATTTTTCAGGAGGATATGCATCATATTTAGCTAATATGACTAATGCATTCACCGATATTGACGTGTATATAAATTGCACAAGGCGTTTAGGTGGGGACACCATACGTCTTTCTTCATGTAAAGTAAAGACCAATGCCAACGTATGTACAGTTTATTGGAAAACCCCCAAACCATCCGTTCAATTCATACAGGTAATTTGTTTTTTGTAATACATATTAAATAAATATCAAGGTATTATAAAATAAACATCATTAAATAAAATCACAAATTTTTCAGGTGACATTTAACATTGGCATACCGAAAGAGATTGCTGCATCAAACCAGGTTTATCGGGAAATGATGGCCATGTATGTTATGTCGAGATTCGACTTACCTATCTGCAGAGTAGCAGCGTTCCTTCCCTATACCAGAATTAAGAGGGCTTATATCATAAATGCTACAGCATTTAATGTATACAAAAGACCTACGTCTGAAGCACGTAAAGAGAAATATGAAGAAAGGAGAATTAAAGATCGTAAGCATGAGGTTCCATCACTTCAAGTGAGCCTTCTGTTCAATCTGATGAACAAATATCCATGAGCCAATTCATTGGCTCTAACATTCCAGAACTTTTTAGTTCCCTTAAGATTTGATGCCCATTTAATGTGATTTAATGTGATTTTTAATCTGATAAACTTTATCTCCTTGTTCTGTATTTTCTTCAATGTCTTCCATATCCTCATATTTACATAGCTCATCAAATATCCACTTTAATGTATTATTAGTTCATGCTCATCATTTAAGTTGTATTCTTACATATAATGTATTCTTAGCAATAACAATGAAATTTTCCATATGTATCTGTTATTTATTAAAACAGCAATACAAATGTGTTTAATTAGGAGTATTTACAGGCACTTTCATGATATGCACCATTCCCACATCATAGCGGCACCAGCACGAGACAGCAAGCCATCACAGACATCAAGACCACCACCAACCACGATGCGCTGCAGTACCAAGTACAACATAACTCAATAATCATAACACAAGGTAGGTATACGCCAGACCGTGTCTTGTCGTAACAGGCTTCGCGATGCTGCGCCAGTTACGACAATCCACGCCTGGCGTTACACCTACCTTGGCCTGCGGCGCTTCCCTGCTTGCCTTCGGCAAGCTGTCTCAAGGATTTTTGAGGCATTGAGTAATGCACCACGTGAAATCTGCAATAATTTTTTTTAGTCGGTCGATCCCCTTTTTTTAAGATCCTGATTCGGCAAACTGATGAAGTCGGGCTCCTAGACCCCCCTTCCGACCCCACTTTGAAAAGGTCTTGCCAAGACCTGTCGAAATCCGCAATAAAATTTTTGAGTCGGTCGATCACCGTTTTTCAAGATCCTGATTCGGCTAACTAATGAAGTCGGGCTCCTAGACCCCCCTTCCGACCCCTCTTTGAAAAGGTCTTGCCAAGACCTATCGAAATCTGCAATAAAATTTTTTATTCGGTCGATCCCCTTTTTTCAAGATCCTGATTCGGCAAACTGATGAAGTCGGGCTCCTAGACCCCCCTTCCGACCCCACTTTAAAAAGGTCTTGCCAAGACCTGTCGAAATCTGCAATGAAAATTTCTAGTCGGTCGACCCCCTTTTTTCAAGATGGAGGGTCGAAGTTGATTATGTTAGTAAATTCGGGCCGCGGTAGCCAATTCGCAGTTAAAAGTTTGGTCAGGGGTCGAAATTGATTTCATTTTCGTCATCAGGAACTTCAAAAACATAAGAAACCATGTAAAAATGTCTCTAAAATATAAAGTCACTGAAAAGTTGCACTTATTCTGCCTTTTTTTTAGTGTTTTTTCGTTAGTATGACTGAATGGAATGAGATAGAAAGCTGAATTTTTGCGTGTGGCGAGCCAAGGACATACCTGATAACCCTGCAAAATCTTAGCCAGATCGGCCGAGCCGTTTGGGAGGAGTAGTGCGGACACACAGACAGACAGACAGACAGACAAACAGACAAAACTTTTCAACCCCAGTGAAGTAACTGGCTTCGCTAATCGCTCAGCCAATAATAAGAGAAAACACTTCATATAGACTTTACCTGACACACTGATGAGGCAACACCACATACACAAACTCCATGAACACATGCATTACATCCCAGGGCAAGAACATAATCCGGAGCAACAAGACCATCAACACATGCAGACCGCCACTCATAAGACAGAACCTACAACAAATTCATCAGCACAAGATCACAACATATTTTTAATTTTATGAGATATATAATGCACAGCATTTAATGTACCTCACATCCAAGAATAACAGGCAGTCCATATAATACAACAACAAAACCCTTTGCTAGCATTTGACGAACATATTTCCTGGTACATCATAAACAGAAAATTAATACCATACTTATACAAAGGCCATATATTAATAAGAGTTCACCTTTAAAAACAACTTACTCATGTTCCCACCGCAGAGCACATCCAATAAGAAAAGCAGCTTCTAACTTAAGATCCATGCCGTTATATGAATCAACAACGTTTCCAATTACAGATGTTTTTCCTAAAACATAACACATAATCGTATTAGGATATAATACATTAAATATAATAATAGCACTTTGTAAGCACACCAAAAATCACGTCAAACCTGTAACATCAAGAACTACAACTTCATATCCACCATTTGCAAAACTTTTTACAATAATATCAACATCATCAGACACTCCAACACCACCAATACTGCCAATACACAACAAAAACCCTTTCCTATTACATGTCATGGCGTAAAGACATCAGTTTTCTATACACAGTTTTTATAAAATCCCAACCTAACCACATACACACATGTAAACAAACAAGAAGAGAACACGGCCTTAACCTTCGAACTGCACTTTCATATTGATATTGATATGCATTCCTTGCTCTCATTGGTTGACAGAGACGAATGAAAGAACCAATGAGAAGGCCGTTTTAATTGTAGTGTTAATAATTTTCAGCAGGTTGTGAATATCGCTATCTGTTATTTGCAGTCATGTTATTCAATTCGAAAATGCTCTCGATTGATGCACCGAAATTTTTATCAAACGAAATCATTTAATTTCTTTCATATTTCGTTATTGCTAAAACTATTTCAAATGTTATATCGGAGACTGGTATTATATAACACACATATCACAACACGACACAGACGACAACCCCCCCAGCAGAAGACACCACCCACGCCACTACCACCACCCCACCACGACCTACCGACGACACCGCCGACGACATCGCGCTTCCACACTCCGCAAAGCGGAGTCTCCAATATCCTTCAAAGCGAAGCCTTGAAAGTCTTTGACTTTGACTAGTGATAGTTATTTTTCACTTTTTGTCGAAAAAATGACCAAAAAGGTCCCAAATCTTGGGATTTTGGACTTTTAATTTTAACAATGTTTTGAAGCCAGCCAATGGAGAAACATTCGCTCAACCCCAGATTTTTATCACTAACCGTTCCGGAGATATGCCACATCAAAGTCAGGCAATATATTTTAGGTCCTGCCGAGCTGCTCACTCCCATGTATTGGGCGGTCAGTTCCCGCGACGCAGGCCTTGTGCACTGGTTGGTTGTCTCCAGCGTGCCTTTCTAGCGCCTGCGCCGGCACAGTGGGCCAGATAACAGGTGGAGGCGGTCAAAATCCCGGACGCGATTTGAGCTCCTTCACTGCCAGTAAAAATCTCGGACTTAATACGGAAAAAGTACCGCTAATTACTTTTCGGCCACTAGCGTTATAATTACGATTTAGGAACGGTCTAAAAAGAGGAACGGTGAGGTCAAAGAGAAGGCACGGTGAAATTGTAAACCAGAACGGTGCAAAGGAATCATCATATCATAACGGAAATCTTAGACCGGCAGACTGTAAACACCACCGTGCCTTCTGAACTCACCGTATCTTTTTTAGACCGTTCCCAAAACCAACGGCTGAACCGTTAGGTCCTAATTTTTGCCTATCTAGCAGGCGCTTCTTGAGCGAACCCAAAAAGCCGGGTCTCAATGGGTCTTAAACCATCTCCAATGGGTCTCAACCCATCTTCAATGGGTCCCAACCCATCTCCGATGGGTCCCAACCCATCTCCAATGGTAGAGTGGTTCGTTTTTCCTTCATGTTCAAATTTTGGAGTTGGGTAACTTTCATTCGGTTCCGCTTTCCATATGATGAAGTTTGGCACCTCAGCCGGCAAAATCGGCCCAGCGGAAAAGGTCGCGCAAGGGGCTTAAGTGCGCCTTAACAGCCCTTAATGACTCAACGTCTAAGTATCGACGTAGGACCTTCGCCATATTGTAAATATAGTGATTTTGACGCCCAAGGGTCAAAATTTTGACCGTTTTGCCGTATCTTTACTCCTTCAGAGCGAAAAAAGCGAAAACGTGGTCTAAAATATTGTTTTGAGCCAAATAGGATGTTTTTGCAACGTTTTCGCTTTTTTCACCCTGAAGGAGTAAAGATACGGCAAAACGGTCAAAATTTTGACCCTTGGACGTCAAAATCACTACATTTACAATATGGCGAAGGTCCTACATCGATACTTAGACGTTGAGTCATTGAGGCCTGTTAAGGCGCACTTAAGCCTCTTGCGCGACCTTTTCCGCTGGGCCGATTTTGCCGGCTGAGGTGCCAAAATTCATCATTTGGAAAGCGGAACCGAATGAAAGTTACCCAACTCCAAAATTTGAACATGAAGGAAAAACGAACCACACTACTCCAATGGGTCTCAACCCATTCCCAATGGGTCTCAACCCATTCCCAATGGGTCACCACCCATTCCCAATGGGTTTAAACCCGTTCTCAACGGGCCACAACCTATTCAAAATGGGTTTCAACCATTTAAATGGATTAGAACCCATTTTCGAATGGGTTTTATCTGCTATGCGAAGAGAAGTGAAACAATGTTATTGTGAAACATCTTCCTGCCTTGGACGTTTTTACGCCTTGTTTGCAAATATGCAAATTATGTGAGAAGTTGGAGTGTATGTGTTTGTATGAGTGATTTTTTTTAGGTGTGTGTGTGTGTGTTCGGGGAGGCGCCCCTTGGGCACTCTTGATTCTTGTGCAAGTTACCATACCCTAGGGTTGGGAACTAAAGTTTTCCCGGTCGGAAATTTTTCCGGAAAAACTAAAAAAAAAATAACCAGTTTTTTTTTTCGGTTATGAAAAATTGAGGTCGGAAAAATTGGAAATATTGGAAAAATTCAATTAGAGTGAGTATTTGTGCGTTTTGGGCGTCGTGCGCTTACAATCAGGCTTTAAACGCACTATCCGAACTCTCGTGCGTATTCGTGTGGTAGGGGGTGCTTTCGGGAAATATGCCTGTGCCTAAGTGGCAGAAGGCGTCTATTGAACTTAATAACATGGCATGAAGCTGTATCCCGGAAGATCCAAGCACAATGTTGCAGGAGGATATCGAAATGTAAATGCACCATTGGCACATAAATCGAGGTTTTGACAACAGAATGTTGTTAATTACTGCTTCCGAGACACTTGCATGCCCACAATCCATAAACAACATCTATTTGCTTGGTTTGGCTCAACTATATTTAGCACAGGGAGGGGATTTCTTCCTCATAGTTTTCTACGCATCCGTTAAACGAAAATGTAGCCCTCGGGGAACATAGCTACACTTCTCCCGCTGATAAAGAAACAGTGGTGGAAACGTGCTCCAATGCCATTTTGATGCAAGATGCCACTTTGTTAATTCAGTTGTCTTTTGGACACCTTAACTTTCTAGTCGTTATTCAACCAATTCCGAAGCAAGATGTCTCGGAATACATTGAAGTTCGGGTAAAAGCCGGTGAGTGTTACGCCAGGGGATGTCGAAGTCAAGGTTTTGCTTTGGCCACAAGAAGAACATGTTTTTGTTTGTCACACTTCAAATCCATGTTTTAAACATTTACCTTTCCCATCTCTAATCTCCATAAGTAAATTCTTCTCCGAAACGCTTAATGTTTAAGCGCGGTTACCGTCGGCAACAGCGCTTACTGAGTGCTCAAACTGTGGGGTACATGTGACAGTGCAAAAGTTATTTTGCCGCTGGTCCACACTAAGACTCCTGTCAAGTTTTATGAATGGGAACCTTGATTCAAATGGCGTTTGCCATACAATACATGTGGCACATAACAAGAAATGTGGTGGTAGCAAGAAAATTCAACATGGTGGCACTGTACCCTAGAAGTATTACTCTGACAACCTAAATTAATGATTCTTGTCGGAACTAACCCATGTCTACATTTTGTTTAACTTTGATTTTTACTTATTTTCCCAGAACCCTCAATATTTAGTTTGTTTTCAATGATAGACTATTCTACTCGACCGCGAGCGAAGAACAAGAAGAATCACAAAACCGGAAACGGCTGGGAAAAAGAGGGAGTGGGGGGCGGGCTTCTCTCCGCGCGCGCCACCTAGCGGCTGCATTAGTAATCTCTCCGTCGGGTAGGCGTACGGTACGGCTGTTGACGAGCGCTACTTCTAATTATTATTATGAGTGTATGACAGGGGCATTGAGTGAGGTGCGTACACATTATGTGCAGTTATGCTCGAAATAAGCTGCAGGTGTCTAATTTTGCGTTCGTCGGAGCGTGATACGCCCGATTTGTCACAAACTCCATACCATAACCTCCCCTGTACACCTGGCCGGGTTTGTTTATACTTTGTTTTCACTTCCAAATGAAGTATTTACGTGATGTCACTCTTAAAAAAATATACTGATCCTATTTCAATGGTACAGAAATCCTTTTTGAACAATACCCATTTCCATTTTGTTGTTATTTATTTGGTACAAGCCCATTCCTTTCAACGACACCTGTTGGCTGCGCTTTGGTAGTCTAACAAAGTCACTTCCACTGTCCCTGATCACCTTCTTTCTCCCACAGATTTTATTATGGACAATTTTGTGACGCCTGTCAAGGCGCCACCTGGCACTGAGCCTCCACGGTCCACGGACAAGAGGTGGTCGGTGACGCCATCCAAGGCAACACCTGCAAAACCTGTAAGTTTGTGCGATGAGAGAATGAAATGAAAATTATTATTTTTACAAGTCTCATTCTCCTGTTCTTTTTTTGTTTTCTATCTTATTGTTCTCAGTGGACAAACAATGACCCGCCTCGTGAGCCGCCACAGCCCTTGTATCCGGAAACCGTCCAAATGCTGTGGAAAGGCTTGCCTCATGTCCACTGTGGACTTGTCAACATGGGGAACACATGTTTTATGAATTCTGTTGTTCAGGTATTTTTAAAAAAATTGCTAGATTTTATTCACTAAATACATTATCTGATTTTATTTTAATTGTATTTTTTCTTGGCTACATCATAGGCTCTCTTTCATCTGCCACCAATGGTAAAATTTTTGGTGGCTCACAATAAGTGCAAGTCTCTTTTGTGTACAACATGCACTTTAAAGAAATTGTTGTCTGAAATGTCACATACAGGAGTTTGTCGGCCAGCTGTCTTGATTGCAACTTTGAAAGGTAAGATGTGTCTTCTTGAAAAACTACCAAAGACCTTTGTTACTGGAATCATTAAGATTAATGTTGAACATTCTATTGCTCAACAGTGCACGCCCCACAACTATTTAAAGATAAGCAAAACCAGGAGGACGCTGACGAATTTTTTCAGAGCCTTTTAGGAATAATTGATAGAGAATTCATGCAACAACATAAAATCGACCGCTGGAGGTAAAGTTAGAATTGTGTCATTATATCTGTTTCTGTACTTCAGTAATATTATGATTTCTGTTGTGCAGTTTGGATTACCTTACATCATTGACCACTCCATCTAATCGGATGTTCATGGGCTGGCTCAAAACTCAAAGTAAGTCATCACCGACATACATTTATGATTTTTCTTAATTGCATTTGTTTCCTTTATTCACAGATGTTTGCAAAGGCGGCAGCTGCTCAAGGCATTCAACAACATTTACGCCTTTTGGTGAACTATTGATCAGTCCAGAAATTGTTGGTAAAGCAGGCCAATCAATTCAAGGACTGATTGACAATTACTTTAAGGTTCATGAGGTCAACTTGAGTTGCGATGATTGTGGACATGCAACTTTTGACTGTGTATACTCGATACATAAGGCACCACCAACTCTGCTTGTTGTGGTAAAAAGGTGATTTGTGGAATTCATTTGTGCATGTCCCATCAATTTTTCTAGTATATTTTATAACTCTTTATGTTACACTTATTACAGGTTTCCTGGTCTCAATGTAAAGAACAGCCTGCCAGTCAAGGTGGATGTTTGTTTGAATCTTCCAGGCACTTCAATAAAATATTTTTTAAGGGCTGCAGTGGTTCATCAAGGGCGGTCCCTGAATGATGGTCACTATGTTGCATTTGCCAAATGTCCCAATAGAAAAGTTTATAGATTTAATGACAACTCTGTAAGTATTGTATTGTTAACATTTTGGTGTCAGCAGCAACATCTGCATGGCCACACATGACCACACTTATGAGTTATGTCTCTTCACAGGTGGAACCTGATTCGTTTGCAAATGCCGGGGCCAGAACTGGATGCTACATGCTCTTTTATTCAAAGTGCACAACAGCTGATACTGTCACTGTACAAAAACCCTCACAACCTTGCATTTTTAAGTCTGCGGCCCGAGTTGTACTGGTTAAAGGCCCAGCTGTTGTGCAGGAGGCCCCAGCTGATGTGCAAAACGGCTTAACTGATGTGCCAAAGGCAGCTCCTGTATTGCTCGAAGTCCCAGCATTGAAAAATAACTTTGAAGTGCCCCCCTTGGCCATTGAGGGGTCCAACAAAGCTATTTCAAAGGTATATCAACCATGTTAACCATTTATCATTTTTCCAGATTGTAGTTTATTATCCCCTTTTTTTCCAGAGCAATGCAAATTCTAATGAGAATGCCACATTGGATCAGGCACAAAACAAAGGAACTAGCGTCCCTCCATTGTTCATCACAAAATCAAGAAGATTTGCATCAAAGGTATTATATTATTGTTCCTTTCACCTTGAAAAAAAAAGGGACAGTGTTAAATTGATTAATTTTTTTTACAGACCCACTCGTCACAGTCCTCCAATGAGTACCAACTTGTGGATAAGAGTCAGTCTGTGCCACCAAAAAAAGTAATACCAGTGTCTCCACTGTTCATTAAGAGAACAAAGAGAATTGCACCAAAGGTTGTTTATCCTTTTTAAGAATTTTTTAAACTCAAAAAGGATTGTCATATCTTATGATTCATTGTGTTTTCTCAGAGCCACTCCTCACAGTCCTCCAATGAGTATGGAATTGTGGATAAGGCAAACAGAAGAATACCAGTGCCCCCACTGTTCATTAAGAGAACAAAGAGAATTGCACCAAAGGTTGTTTATCCTTTTTAAGAATTTTTTAAACTCAAAAAGGATTGTCATATCTTATGATTCATTGTGTTTTCTCAGAGCCACTCCTCACAGTCCTCCAATGAGTATGGAATTGTGGATAAGGCAAACAGAAGAATACCAGTGCCCCCACTGTTCATTAAGAAGACAAAGAGACTTGCACCAAAGGTTATTTTTCCGCATCAAGAATTTTTTTTTTTTAACTTAAAAAAAATATGTTGTTTATGATAATTGTATTTTCTCAGAGCCACTCCTCACAGTCCTCCAACGAGTATGGAATTGTGAGTAAGAGATTACGGGTGTCCCCACCATTCGTTGAGATAGTCCGGACGGTAACCTGCACGATCAGTTCGAACCTTGCATTTTGTGCTCAAGAGTTGAAATTTGGCACACTTATTCGTTAGACTCTACTCTTCGATATGAGAAATGTTGCCACTGTCCCAGCCCCTGCAGGGGCCCTGTTTTGGCATGGTTGCCTACCTACAGGGGCAAATCTACATTTACGCCGTTTTTCTTCGTTCTGGACGAGGTATGTTTACCAAATTTTGCACAGGTATACTATTTTAGACCACGAAGGTCATCCGATATTAGACAGGGCCTCAAATGCTCAAATTTCAAACTGGGGGGGGAGATAAAATACATAAATTTGCATAATTTTTAAAACCATTGTATCGTGACGTATTGGGTGTCATTTTACTCGTATACAATGTCCTTTCAAATTGACTCTAACACAAATAAATTGGGAACCAATATATACGGTGCTAGGACCTCCCGGAGAAAAGAAAATCACCTCGACTAGAATTTTGGCGCGCTCTCCGCCGGGCAGAGATCAGCCCGTACCGCCGGGTGCCGCGCTCGGCCGCGAGGCGGGGAGGGAGGGGCGCTGGCGCAACAATGGTATGAGCAAGAACAGCGACGGACTTTCCTAGCAGGCGGTGGGCTAGCCGAGTATTCCCCAGCGTCCCTATCAAGCGTATGTTTTCATGCGTTTACGGGTTTATCCCTTAAGTTTGGTGTTTAAGTGTTTGGTTGATTGTGTATGAAAGTGTGATTGAAGTGTGGTAACTGTCGCAGTTCGTCTCTTCGTCTTGGTAAGTATTGTGCCGATAACAAATAGTGTTTGTAGTTTGGGACGCTGCTGCAGTTGTGACAAGTGCATCTTTTTCAGGGTGCATTTCAAGATGAAAAAGTTTAAACTCTGTGATGTCAGCCTACTTGACGAAAGCGTACCCAAAGAGATTTTGTGGGATCTGTGCATCCTTTGCCAGGAAGCCACCAAGGAGGACCTAACGGATCCTGGTCGCAGTTTAAAGGGTGACAAGAATGCTGGCTACGCCAAATTGGCTAAAAATTTGGAGGAGTTCGAGAGGCTGGGTCGAGTGCCGCTGAATGTAAATGTATCAAGTCTGGATGATGGTGCTGGCCTCAAGGAAACCTTTATCGCTCGGGAGGCAAAGTGGCACAAATCCTGCTACTTGGAATTTAGCAGTAGTCGTCTTGAACGGGCAAAGAAAAGGCCGAGCACGGACGCACTTGACTCAACCACCATTTCGCCCGTGAAGACTCGCACCAGAAAGGAGTCCTATGCACCAGACTGTTGCCTGTTTTGCGGCTTGCCCGGCTCTAGGACTAAGATATTGAGTAAATTCTCCACCCAGCACTGCAGTATCGAGATCTACGAAACCGCCAAAAAATTAAAGGACACGCAAATGCTGGGAAAGCTTGCAGGTGCCGGTGACCTCATGGCCCATACTTTAAAGGCTGTGTATCACAACAAGTGCCGTGTTACTTACTTAGACCGGGTTAGGAGGTCGGCTTCATCTGACAAGACAGGTGTGATTTTATTGTTTTTTCCCTTACGTGAGTTACTTGCATCTCACTCTTACGTCGTCCCTCTCCTATCCCCCCCTATCTCCCTATCTCTCTCTCTCTCTCTCTCTCTCTCTCTCTCTCTCTCTCTCTCTCTCTCTCTCTCTCGCACTCTCTCCCCCCTTTCTCCCGCTTCTCTCTCCACTTTCCCCTCTCTCCATCTCTGCCTCTTTCTAACACGTTCGTGTTCTAACACAATGTTTTTTTTTTTAGGACTAGACCGTGCTCAAGTGCATGGCCTTGCTCTGGCAGGGTTAGTTTCTAACATGAAAACGGCAAGAGAGATCAGCGAAGACCCCCCTGTGTTTAAAATGGCACAACTTCCAAAAGAGTACTCAGAGCGTTTGTCTGAATTGGGCCAACCGTCCGTGGACGTTCATTCAACGCGTTTGAGGGAACGGCTCCTTCAGGAATGTCCTGAATTAGAACACAGTGGTACTCAGGGCCAAGACGTCCTTATTGCTTTTCGGAAAGACATTGATTTCTCAATCCGCGAGGACATGCGTTATTTTGACTCAGAGGGTATAAATTTAGCACAAGCAGCTGAGATAGTGAGAAAAGACATGTTTGAAATACCTGAAACAGATGCTAGTGACATGAGCAAGGAGAATCAAGTCTCATGTGTTCCTAAGTCTCTCATCACTCTTTTGAACATGATAGTGAACGGACCTGCAACACGCACAGTGGATTCAGAAGATGTGGACGTAATGTTGCTCTCACTAGCTCAACTTATCTCGTTTCATGCAGTGAAAAGGACGAGGAATGGTGCCATCAAGAGACACGCTAAATGTAGAGAAAAACCGCTCCCCCTGTACTTTGCTGCTAAGCTCTACGGTGAAACGAGAAAGAAACAGCTAGTCGATGTTGCCTACCGCCTAGGGTTCAGCTTGTCGTACGATCGGCTGCAGGCAATTCTTGCTGAGAAGGCGAACCAGGCCTGCGATCTGTACCACTCTGAAGGGGTGGTTTGCCCTCAAGAATTGCGCAGTAATGTTTTCACAACGGCCGCAGTAGACAATATTGACCACAACCTGTCCTCAACAACGGCGGTTGGGTCCTTCCATGGAACGGCAATCACTTTGATGCAGCACCCAACAAGGCAAAACCAAGGTAAATTTAAAATGCTCGTACCCCACAGTGCGCCAGAAGACCGGTG
The DNA here is from genome assembly GCA_030522485.1 of Stenchaetothrips biformis. Taxonomy (NCBI): domain Eukaryota; kingdom Metazoa; phylum Arthropoda; class Insecta; order Thysanoptera; family Thripidae; genus Stenchaetothrips; species Stenchaetothrips biformis. The sequence goes on from CM060086.1 coordinate 4,072,615, forward strand.
CAGGCGGCCAAGACTCGAGACGCGTTTCGAGCTCCAGAGTCGCTAAATGGGACTCGAATCGAACGTGTGACCCCACCAGGGCATTCGTCGCTCGGAGAGCAAATCCATTAGTGGGGTCACACGTTCGGTTGGAGTCCCATTTCGCGAGTCTGGAGCTGAAAATGCATCCGGGATTTTTGCCGCCTCCACCAGTCTTCTTGCCCACTATGCAACCCCCTCCCATGAAATTTCTCTCTCTATCTCTCTCTCTCTATCTCTCGCACCCTCCCTGACTCCCCCCTTCTCTCTCTCTCTCTCTCTCTCTCTCTCTCTCTCTCTCTCTCTCTCTCTCTCTCATTCTTCATCCTTATTTTACTACTATTTATAATTTTTTTGTGCTTCTAGGTGACTTGCGTCAATCTTTCGTAGCAGATGTAATTAAGTGCAGGAAAGTCAGAGAGTTACCATCAGATTACACCATTGTGGAAGAATGCTCTTTCCCGGTGAAATCACTCACTTGCAGACCGGCACTTGTCAGTCCTCCACCGAAACCTCCAGGGAATTCCCACATTGAGCAGGAAAAGGAGTGGTTGGACCGCACAACAAGAGATCATACGTGTGTACGTTGGCCTGCGCATCATGCTGAAGAAGATTTACAATTGGAGAAATGCAAGTCTAGGATAGTTCTCCTTCCTGTCTTCTACGAAGTTGCGCACACAACAAGCATGATGCTCCATTCAATGAACGTTGTAAAAAGGGCAATTGCACACTTAAATCCTTCCCAGACAACAGTCCTCGTTGCCGATCAGCAACTATATAGCATACTCAAACAAGTCCAATTTCGCTTCCCAAACACGCACGGAGAAGAATCATTTTGCATACTCATGGGTGGGCTTCACATAGAGCTGGCAACGCTTCGTGCGTTGGGACACCTCCTCGATGGGAGTGGCTGGGTACACGCCTTAGTCGAAGCGCAGGTAACAACTCCGGGTAGGGCCGAAAGTATGATCTCGGCATCCCACTTGTCCCGGACCCGATACTGCCATGAGGTAGGTACATTTTACATAAAAAAAATAATGTACTAAAAATACACATTTTTAAGTATTTTTAATTTTTTAAAAATAATTTTTTTCAGGTTACGGCTGCTGCTTTGTACTCCCTGCAGCAAAAGGCGTACGCATCATTCCTTGAAGAGAGTGACGATCCGGCCACTTTTGAGCAGTGGAGAGATTCAAAGTGCACTAGAGTTCCACAGTTTAAATACTGGAATATCGTTTTAAATTTGGAGCTGTTGCTGCTTGAATTTGTGCGAGCTGAAAGGACGGCCAATTTTGCTCTCTACATAGACGCTCTGACCAAACTTGCACCGTGGTTTTTTGCACTCGATCACACCAACTACGCCCGATGGTTGCCAGTCCACATCAAGGACCTTCTCGACCTGAAAGTGACAAACCCGTCCCTATACAGTGAATTCAGTGCCGGCCGATTTGTAGCGAGAAAAACATGCAAAGCCTTTTCTGCTATTGCACTTGACCACGCCCACGAACAAGTCAATGCCCAACTCAAGAATGATGGTGGTAAGTAGTTTTCTCTCTCTCTCCTCTCTGCCCCCCCCCCCTTTCTCTCCAATTTTATTTGCTTACACTTTTTCTTTATGTTAAGGAATGGTTGGTCTAACTGAAAATCCCGCCGCTCTTCGAAAATTTATGCTGTCGGGTCCCGAAATGGCTAATATGGTTGAGAAATTTGAACATGCCTTATTTGATGACCAATCTCATGGAAACAAAAACCACCACAATGCGGATGGTGCTTCTCAGATGCATTTCTTGCATCACAAGAAGGCTTTAGAGGCGGTTCTCACGGACCTGGGAAACCCATTTTTAGAGGAGAGTGAAGACCTCTATGACTTAGAGACCAAGCACGTGTGTCCTTCCCAAGTTAAGAACACTGTCATGACTATAGAAGAGCAAGGTGTGGCACTCTATCAAAAGTTTGTGTCCGATCGCCTCCAGAACAACAATGTGCTATTGATGGATCCGATCAAGCTAAATAGATTTCCCCTTTTTAAGAGCTGCGTCAAGAAAGTTGGAAATTTAAGTCACAAAAATCAACTGGCAGCTCTAAAAAATGATTGCGGATTATTTAGCAGACTTTATATTGCCACCAGTGCCAACAGGCCCAATGACCTTGCCGAGTTTTTCTGTCACGAAAACCAGGAGTACCCTCCCTCTATATCGGTCATGGGCAAATTGCGTTCCAGCGACGCCAAATCGGACCTCTCTAAGCATCTGTCCGGTCTATCTGAAGGGGCTTGTGCAGAGACGACCCCTAGTGTGGATGCAAAAGTCCTTGACGGCGCTGTGATAGCACATATGCTCAAGCCAGGGACTTCTGTCACTTTTGGTGACTATGTCAACAACGTGTTTCTCAGTTACATAAAAAGAGAATGTGCTTCGGTGACTCGCCTCGACATAGTTTTTGACAGGTTGGTAAACATAAATAATTCGCAAATATTTTTAAAATGCACATTTTTTAAAAATTGTCTTTTTTTTCTTGTTTCAGGTACATAGATAATAGTCTCAAGAGTGGAATTCGCGAGAAACGGGGAGAGGGTGCGCGAGTCCGAGTGTCACCGTCGACTAAAGTGCCCAAGGGATGGGAGAATTTTTTACGAAATGCGGACAACAAGACTGGTTTGTTCCGTCTTCTCGCCAACAGTATTGCCGATCTGAGCATCCCTGGGAAGACAATCATTGCCACTTTGGACGAGGGTGTTATGTCTAGCCCCCAAGATGTTGATTGTACAGGTGTAGCTCCGTGCAATCACGAGGAGGCTGACACGAGAATTTTTGTACACGTGGCAGACGCAGTCGCCCATGGGTGTCAGAAAGTCATGATCAGGACATGTGACACAGACGTGCTCGTGCTGGCGGTTTATTGTGTACACCTACTGCCCCACCTGAAAGAGCTTTGGGTGCACTTCGGGACGGGTGCACACACAAAAACTTTAGCTGCGCACGAGATATCACGTGTTTTTGGTAAGTTTGCATAAAAATAAAATTAATTTTTATTCAAAGTGAACTTTAAAAAAAAATTAAAAAAATCGTTGATTTTAAGGTCCTGAAAAGTCTCAAACTTTACTGGGATTCCACGCCATCACTGGGTGTGACACAGTCTCCTTTTTTCGAGGAATCGGGAAATTGACTGCACTGAAAGCGTGGGAACAGTTCCCTGCAGCCTCAAATTCTTTCAAAGCCCTCCAAACCGGTAACGTTGACATAGCAATGCAGGCGCTAGAAAAATTTGTCATCTTAAATTATACCAGGTACATGTGAAAACCAAAGTGTCAATTATCGATTAATTATTTAAAGTACAAAAATTTTCATTTTTTTTTTTGTGGCATTTTAAGAACTGTGTCCTGTGACGGTGTTAACGAGTGCCGCAAAATTTTATTCACCAAACATGACCGGCAACTTGAATCCATTCCGCCAACCCAAGACGCCCTGGAACAGCACGCCAAGCGAGCGTCCATCCAAAGCCAGACTTGGGCCCAATTGCTGCAACGGGTTCAAGACCTTCCGGACCCATCAAGCTTCGGGTGGAAAAAATCAGCAAATGGGTGGGAACCCGTGTGGCGAACCCTCCCCGTGGCCACTGAGGCCTGTGAAGCTCTAGTGCGGTGCTCCTGCCAGAAGGGTTGTGTTCCCAGCCGCTGCAAGTGCTTAAAGAACAATCTCAAATGCTGTGATTTGTGCAAGTGCGGCTGTCTGATGTAGTAAGGTGTACAAAAATTGTAGTAAAAATGAATTGTTACCACCAATTTTGAAATCAACGACCCCCAAAACGTATAAAACGACACCCTATACGTCACGATGCGATGGTTTTAAAAATTATGCAAATTTATGTATTTTATCTCACACCTAGTTTGAAATTTGAGCATTTGGGGCCCTGTCTACTATCGGGTTACCTTCGTGGTCTAAAATAGTACACCTGTGCAAAATTTGGTGAACATACCTCGTCCAGAACGGAGAAAAACGGCGTGAATGTAGATTTGCCCCTGTAGGTAGGCAACCATGCAAAAACAGGGCCCCTGCAGGGGCTGGGACAGTGGCAACATTTCTTATATTAAAGAGTAGGGTTTAACGAATAAGTGTGCCAAATTTCAACTCTTGAGCACAAAATGCAAGGTGGATTCTCCTACCCTCCGGACTAAGAGAACAAGGAATGACTTTGACTTTGACCCAACTGTAAGTTTAAATAGTGCACTAGTGCCTACAACACTTTAAAATATGATAAATGTTACAAAAATTTTAGGGCTCATTCATGTTTAATAATTGATATTGTATTTGTTTCAAATTGATTCATTTGGTTTTTAAATCTTCACTGTTAAATCAGGTTCAGAAAGTAAATTTTCAAGGTGCTACAGGCCTTTTTTTCAGGTTCATTCAACCCAAATACATACTCAGGAGTCCCATGTAAGGCAGTTGTTCCTCACTCCCACCAAAGATGTGCCTCTCGCCACTTTTGATGAGCCTGAAATATGTGAGAACCAAGTAAGTTTGTTAATTTTAATGTGACCACTGTTTTAATAATGAGAGGTTTTGACAGGAAAGAAACACAATTACAATTTAAATTTATTTGTTACAGATTCCACAACGATCTACCCCCAATGCTAATGAACTTTTTCAATTGCCATTTGAGGCTATTCCTCAAAACACAGTTGATGACCTCCGAGCATTTTTGAGAGCACGTAGCATACATATTAGGGGAAACAAAGATGCACTTGTTGCCAGGTATTGTTATCCGATTTGCTCTTTCTGATAAGTCTGTTGTCATTCTCTGCTATTTTTTCACACATTTCTTTTTTGCAAGGTTCAGGGTTTTATAGAACAGTATGAGAAGAATGGAACAGGTGGCATTATCCCTCCTATGGATTTAGAAACAACGAATCGTCTTCTGGTGTGTTCCTGCATCCTTCTTTTATCCTTGACATTAAGTTTTGAGGTATGCAAAAAAATTATCAGCAACTTATGATTGCAGCATTGTAGTCAGGCAGTGACTACATTTCCACCAAATGATGATCCTGGTTGGGGTGGTTTTCCAAGTCAGGATATCCCTTTTGCATTCAACTTTGGTAGGATATATGACTACTTAGTTGAGAGTGCTCCCCAGTATGCACCTGAGTTCCTCCAACAAACTGTACAGGAAATGGATTCAGAGGATGAGCTTGAGCTTTCTGTGAGACCCAACCGTAAGTAACTTAAACAATGTATAACTTTTTAATTATAATGCCAGTTTAAAATGACAATGAAATTACAGGTGAAGTATTTGCTTGTGATTACAGATGTACCTGACCATTGGCATCAAGTGACAGAATTTGATACACACACCGAAGACGACAATGGTTTCAAGGACCCCTTTGATGAGGAGCGAGGCTTCATTCACAGTGTGAAAAAGCTACGGCAAGGGTTCAAATTCTTGAAAAGCAAACATGCTCGAAATATCAGGGATCTGGTTTCAGATAACACATATTTTGTCCAGTGTGACATGAGAGCATCAATGGACCCTGTTTGCTATAATGTTAAAATTGCCATATCAACACGGTCTGGTAATGTACTTCTCTGTCAGTGTGAATGCCAAGCCCGAATACTTCGTCGTTGCTGCCATGTCAGTGGCCTTCTTCTCCATTTGTGGTGCCACGTAAGACTTAATGGCAATAAAGGTAAGCTAGTAATAATTTTTGCCCTAATTTTTTTTATGTGTTAATATTTGAATTTGTTGTCGAGTCATTCATTATAATGTAAAAGCTCAAAATTTTAAAAGGGGGTCTCAGTTTTAAATTATGTCCTCTCATTCATCTCATCAAATCTCCATTCAAAAACATTATTGGTTTGTTGAGTCCGTAACTTCTTCAGTAACTTGGTTTTAAATTATCTCCTCCCATTCACCTCATCAAATCTCCATTCGGAAACACAATTGGATTGTGAAGACTGTAACTTACTCAGTCACTTGGTTCGCAACATTTTGATGCACCATATGTACGGGCTATTTCCTCACGTGTTTTATCAAAAGTGAGACTGTGGGGTTTGTGGGATTCCTTTAACCAACTTAAGTAGTTTGAAACCCGCCTCTAATTTTTATAGGTAGGAATGGTGTGTAATTTTAGGTCCCACCTTATCTAGTTATTTGTTGTTTATTAGTTGTAGTTTATTTATTGTAGTTTATCCCATAAACTAACCATTTCCTAACTTTTTTTTTTCCTATCCATTTTTAGTTGTAGTTAATTTATTGTTGTTTATCCCATGATCTAACCATTTCCTGACAAGTAATTTTTTAAATATTTGTGTATAGGTTGTTTCTCCTGAAGAATTTTGGCAATTCCTGAGGGCTTGTTTATTTAATGAGTGTTTTTGTTGTGTTTGGAAGGTTGTCTTGCATGCAACAAACGGGTAAGTGTAATTGAGTACACCTTTTGGGGGATAATGCATGTTTCTGTTTTTATTTTGTAGCTGCTTATTGTATTAAAAGTTAAATAAAATTTTCTAATAAAAAAATATTCTACTGATGTAATTTATTTTTATCTTATCAATAAACTATTCATATGTGCTGTGTGCAACATTTACAACCTTTTCATGTTAATCCAGAAAATTCAAATACTACAGGTAACAAACATTCTGCTTAGAGACAACATTGCATGAAAATAACTAACATTGGTAATATTATGTACTGTAGATACTAACATTTCTGTCTCTTGGCTGACAATGGGAATTCATTATGACCACACAAACAAACAGTACATTCAAAATAGTCACTCCGCTGCACGCACTTTAATCCTGGTCTTGATGGCACGATTAGAAAAGTTTGTCAGGTAGGCTGCTACATAGACAAGGTCATCCATGACTCCCCTCATGTTTAATGGAATAGTGAAACGTAGCAGCCTGTATTCCTTCACTTTTCCAATTGCATGCTCTACATAAATCCTTGCTTGGGAGACTGCAGAGTTGTATAGTTGCTCCGTTGCAGTTAATGGTTTCCCCGCAGTCACTTTGGGAGGCTTGACAGTTTTCACACCTATTTCCAGCAATTCAGGAACTATTGTAAACCCACGATCACACATGACAGCATCACCTGGTTCCAGTTGATTCATAAGACCACTTTCCTTAGTAATTTCGTTGTCTGATTTGCTTCCTTCGAAGCCTTTACTAACAAATATGACACCTCCATAGGCAGAGATGCCAATCACATACTTGAAGGTGTTATAGTGTTTGTACTGTGACCACGTATTATTTTGATGCTCAGCATTGGATGGAATTTGTGTCCTAAACTCCACCCCATCAATTATTACTCTTACATCAGGGAATGGTTTAAATGGGGCAGGCCTCATCAACTGCTGCTGCTGTCTAGTAAGAAACATGGCTGCTTCCATAGACTTGAAAATATTGGCTAGTTTACGCAAAATACCAAAGAAAATTAAACCAGCGTATGATGTACTTATTCCAAACTGGTAGGCTAAATCCCTCAAAGGAGTGCCTCTTCTCAGTCGCACCAGCATCAGCAGTAATCTACTCTTGTACGATATTTTCAATGGGGCTGTACTCTTCCTGGATGGCGTTGTCTTATCATAGGACTTCTTAATACTCTGCACACCATCTTCCCCACCAAGAAGGACATACAACGCCTCAAAGTTGAACTTTGACACGCCAGTGAAAAATTAAAAGTCGATATCACTCATGTTCTCCTTCCATAATTCATAAGAAGAATTAACACGAATGTAAACTGTTCTTCGTCCACCTTGTTCAGTTGAAACAGCTGTCTCTTCCTGGAACACACATTCATACCACATTTTGATAAACACTTCAAATTAAAAGGCAGTGTAAAATGAGCAAGTGCAGGGTTTCCACAATGAAGAAAATTATTAGTGCTAGCTGTAGAAAAACTGAAGTAAATGAATGATAGGGTTCAAAATCAATACCAGTCGAGCTATTTAACTGTAATGTGTGTGATTTTCCATTTTCAGCAATAACATGTACTTCGGTGCCTGCCTACTGGAGGAAGGGTTCCCTACAAAATAATCCTGGCCCCATTTACAGAAACAAATATGAGTCTTTTAAATTGGATGTCGAGCGACGAGCCAAATTTGACACCAGGCCTACAGCAGACCAATCAACATTAGCAAGTCAACAGGAATTGAGCAGCTTTTCCTCATTTCTGTCAGGAAACCCCTACAAAACGCTATGGGAGATGCACATCCCAGTCATTTATGAAGGCAGCAATTTCTGCTTCGAAGACATGACACCTAGGGACAGGTTGATTCTACAGGATTTGTGTCAAAAATTTATACGGAATTTGGCAGTAATAGACCCAACAGAAATGAATGAAGTATTTACAGAAACCAGCCATGGAATGAGGGTATTTGAGTTTTCAAGGACGGCTGGGCAGGGGGAAAACAGCCACTGGCTGGCAACCCGATCACTGAGAATCACGGCTTCAACAGCATATAGAGTTCTTCATTTCACCATGAAAGAAGCTAAGAGATCCTTTCTGAGAGATCATCTGTGGGGTATTAAGAAAAATGATGATAGGGAAGATGAAAAACCTCTCCCTAAAGCCATTTTACATGGCAAAACGTATGAGAAGAAAGGGGTGATGCGGTACCTAGAATTCCAGCACACTTTCGACAGCACTGCAAAAGTGGAAGACTGTATGGGATTAGTTATAAGAGAAGACTATCCGGAATTTGGATGTAGTCCAGATGGCATTGTCTATTCAGAATACAATGCCCCTCGCCTCCTAGAAATTAAATGCCCATGGAGCCTAAAATCAGCTGACCCACAAGATTTTGACAATGTTCTATCAGAAAAACAAAAACAGACTTTCTACCTGAAGAAACATTCAAATGGAGACATTTCACTTAAGGAGGAACATGCATACTACTACCAGATTCAATTTTCTCTAGGAATTTTGGGCATACAAGATGCTGATTTTGTTGTCTTCACATTAAAGGGAATATTAGTTATACCCATTAAGTTTGACCCAGATTGGTGGGATGCAAAAGCCTCAGAACTCAAACAAATCCACCACTCGCTGATAGTGCCAGAATATTTTTTGAGGCGGACACCCAGGAACTTGCTACCCATAGAAGCAAATGATTTTGAAGAAGCATCTTTAACCCCTACAAAAGCTGATGAAGCAGAAACTTCAAGAGACAGGCTACATCAATTCCTGAATGACACGGGTTCATTAAAGTATGATGATTCAGATGAAGAGAATCCAGACGCAGTTGAAAATGATGACAACGAATCTATCTGCAGTGTAAGATTTGAGGAATCTTATTTAGGGGACTCGGATGAAGATGCCTCAGATTCACATAATGAAAGTGTTGCATACAGTGTGACTTTTGATGATGAAGGTAATGCTTACTTTAAAGGGGAGTTGCGAACTTTCATTCTTCTTCGTCTTAGCTTTTTTCTTCTTTCTATTAATGTTATGGGATGGCTCCCCTTGAAGTTCTAACATGTCATCAGTTCCTAGTCCTTGCGAAGGGTCGTCAACTTCTTGTTCTTGCCATAATTCATCTAATTCTTGTTCCTGTAATGTTGTTAGAGAATTTTAGAACCAATGTACATATTATTTAATGTTATTTCATTCTTTTATTTTTAAACTTTTAATAAAAGTAGTTTATACTTTTGTATTTTAGAATGTGTTAGGAAGTTGCTACATCTTTTTGTAACAATATAATAATGCTAAATGCTTGTACAACAAAATCTAGATAGTTTTCAAAATAAGTTATATTAATGAAACTTACCTGGTTACTTGAATCTAGTCTTTGTCTTTTCCTCTTGTGTATAACAAATGGCTCCTTGTTTTTTCTCTCTTGAGAAGATTTAACATCCTGTGAAAAGATAGTGTAATTTTAGAATGATAAGATCAATAAAAAGGGTCATTGGCTATTAGTCCACTGAATTTACCATTGTATGTTCAAAGTATTCTGCAACCCATTTCTTAGATGTTGACATGGCTGACTTCTGTTTCTTCTTGCCCTAGGTAAACGGTTGAGAGGTCAATAGAAATATTTTTCAGGCTTAAAATCTCACTCACAAAAATGAATACCTTTGGAGTTGAATGGTGCAATGGAAGATCACATGTCTTTTCATACAGAACCACACAAACGTCTCCATCCAAGGCTCCAGTCAAAAGTGTTCCGTAACTGATATTCTTTATCTAAAACAACCATAAAATAAAGTTAGATAACTGCTCTACAAACATTAATGGGCATGAAATAATTGGAGTGGTAAAATGAAATTGCAGAATACCTCAGTGTCATGGCACTGCACCAAAGAACCATTTTCACATCTTAATATGCAGGCATAGTGACGTGAAACACATTTAGGGTCGTAGAGAATTGCAGATTTAAATTTGTAAACCACCCCGGAGACAATTAATTTATCTGTGATAGTAACTTTCCTTCGCAAGATACTCACAGTTGGTCTGGAAAAGTTTCATAACTATAAACAACATTCACACATTTAATGTTCATTACTTTTAATTATTTCATTTACATACCTTACAAAGTGGAGAAACAGTACAGAGGGTGTCTCTGTCAAATAAAGAGACTGAACAGTCTCTTTCATATTGCATGTTGCACAAACTGATTTTTCTACAGATCCAATCAAAAAATCCTCAAAAGCCTCTTGGACTGTTTGTGAAGCCCTGTTTACATTCACTTGTATAAAATTGAAGGACTCTATGCTTGATGTAGACGTCTCACAGTTGCAACAAATCTCTAAAAAAAAAAAGAGGAAAAAAAAAGTTGGTCAAAAGATTGCAGAAATCAGAATTACTTTTCAGAACGTGGCTAGGCGTTACCTTCATTTTTTATTGAACCGCAAAAGAGATCAATAAATAATTTCATGGCACCAAAGTTTTCACTGGAATAAAGGAAGCAGAAGGAACACTGTTCAGCTATTATAAGCTACACTATTATTCGTATTAAACTGACTGTGCTCACCTTTCTATGTACAAATCCTGTATTTTTCTTGCAAACGGCACAAAAAAATCAAACACGTCCTTTGCTGTGTCACCTGTGCACTGATCATATAATTCTAGAAGAATAAAATTACATTATCATAAAACAGTGAGTTGAGCATAGCGCAAACAAGCAATATCTGTACATACCCTGGAGCATTACAACTACATCATTGTCGCCTGCTTTCAAAGCTGCGACCAACTTTTCCAAGCGGCATAAAAAACAATCGTCAACTTCACATCCAAACCCATGGCCACTCAGTGAGTCAAGGAAATGCATGGTGTTCATCAGAATCTGAACAAGAAGATAACAATTAAGGCATTTAAAAATTTACAAAGTCAAACAATGTACCGCTTATGTAATATGACACACACTTGCAGTGTAACACTCATGTGGCTTGAAGAGTTAGCGCACAAGTTTGGTATTGCCGTTGGAGCACAATGAGACTCGAGTGGTGGCTCACGAGGCGGGTCATTGTTTGTCCACTGAGAACAATAAGATAGAAAACAAAAAAAGAACAGGAGAATGAGACTTGTAAAGATAATAATTTTCATTTCATTCTCTCATCGCACAAACTTACAGGTTTTGCAGGTGTTGCCTTGGATGGCGTCACCGACCACCTCTTGTCCGTGGACCGTGGAGGCTCAGTGCCAGGTGGCGCCTTGACAGGCGTCACAAAATTGTCCATAATAAAATCTGTGGGAGAAAGAAGGTGATCAGGGACAGTGGAAGTGACTGTGTTAGACTACCAAAGCGCAGCCAACAGGTGTCGTTGAAAGGAATGGGCTTGTACCAAATAAATAACAACAAAATGGAAATGGGTATTGTTAAAAAAGGATTTCTGTACCATTGAAATAGGATCAGTATATTTTTTTAAGAGTGACATCACGTAAATACTTCATTTGGAAGTGAAAACAAAGTATAAACAAACCCGGCCAGGTGTACAGGGGAGGTTATGGTATGGAGTTTGTGACAAATCGGGCGTATCACGCTCCGACGAACGCAAAATTAGACACCTGCAGCTTATTTCGAGCATAACTGCACATAATGTGTACGCACCTCACTCAATGCCCCTGTCATACACTCATAATAATAATTAGAAGTAGCGCTCGTCAACAGCCGTACCGTACGCCTACCCGACGGAGAGATTACTAATGCAGCCGCTAGGTGGCGCGCGCGGAGAGAAGCCCGCCCCCCACTCCCTCTTTTTCCCAGCCGTTTCCGGTTTTGTGATTCTTCTTGTTCTTCGCTCGCGGTCGAGTAGAATAGTCTATTATTAGTCAAAATGCCAATATTTCCAATTTTTTTTTCAATTTTTCGGGAAAAATCGGGAATAAAACGGTTTTTTACGGCCTTGTTTTATTTTTCCAGAAAAAATTCGAACCCTATTGGGAACGTCAATTTAACGTTTAACGACGTTACCACGTTACGTTAACATATTTGTTAACGTAACGAGTTAAGTTTTCACTGGGGAGTGTAACGTGCACTGGCAGTCAGGAATATCCTATGAGAAGGCGTCGAAGGAAGGTGTCGCGACATGAGGCCACACAGGTGGTGCCCAAAGTGCGGCACCGAGTACTCGAACAAAAAGCATCTGAAGTGGCTGGTGTGATTATGCTAGCAGACAACGCAAAGGAACACCTGCAGTCCTTGGGGCAGATAAAGGCAGAAAGTGACTGCATTCCCAGATAAAACCGCAAAACAACTGAAAAAATGCAAATAAAATTCAGGCAAGCTTTTCACTGAAAACTCAAGGGTGAGAGATAAACACTGTTAAAAATTCCTTGTTGAATCTATGACATGGGTTCTAACGATACGTGTTGTTAACAATATATTGCTGTCATTTCGAAAACACATGTTGTTATAACGAGGAAATTCAACATACTATGTCGTTAAATCGACGACAAATTCTTGTAACTTGATTATTACGAAAAAAAATTGTTACTTGAACAACCTCCTTTCAACAATATCTTGTCGTTCTTTTAACGACCTACATGGTTAACAAATTATTGCTGTAGCTCTAACAACCTTTTTCTTCCGTTAAACGTTTGTCGATGGAATGGCTCATTGACATAACAATTAAATTTTGTTAACTATCACCGAATAATACTAAAGATGACCAGATGGCCGCGAAGATGGCGCTCTCACAGCCTAACGTACAGTTATTTCATCAACAACATTTTGTTGTTGAATCAACAAAAGGGCCAGCTTGTTATTTTGACATTACATTTCTTAATAAAAATTAATCAACATTTTGTTGTTGGTTTAACGACACTTGTTCTGAGAGTAAAGGTGGCTATCCTAGGTGTCAGCTAAAAAATTCTTACCTTTCTTTGGTGAGAATTTCTCAGGAATGGACTGTCTCGGGTGGGGGTGGGGATTGTTGGATCCCCACCCGGGACCCCCGCCTGGGTATAGGTTCCGGGCCCACGGGCCCCTGGGGCCCGTCGGGTAGAGTGGTTCGTTTTTCCTTCATGTTCAAATTTTGGAGTTGGGTAACTTTCATTCGGTTCAGCTTTCCATATGATGAATTTTGGCACCTCAGCCGGCAAAATCGGCCCAGCGGAAAAGGTCGCGCAAGGGGCTTAAGTGCGCCTTAACAGCCCTTAATGACTCAACGTCTAAGTATCGATGTAGGACCTTCGCCATATTGTAAACATAGTAATTTTGACGGCCAAGGGTCAAAATTTTGACCGTTTTGCCGTATCTTTACTCCTTCAGAGCGAAAAAAGCGAAAACGTTGCAAAAACATCCTATTTAGCTCAAAACACTATTTTAGACCACGTTTTCGCTTTTTTCGCCCTAAAGGAGTAAAGATACGGCAAAACGGTCAAAATTTTGACCCTTAGACGTCAAAATCACTATTGTTACAATATGGCGAAGGTCCTACATCGATACTTAGACGTTGAGTCATTAAGGGCTGTTAAGGCGCACTTAAGCCCCTTGCGCGACCTTTTCCGCTGGGCCGATTTTGCCGGCTGAGGTGCCAAAATTCATCATATGGAAAACGGAACCGAATGAAAGTTACCCAACTCCAAAATTTGAACATGAAGGAAAAACGAACCACTCTACCCGTCGGGGCTGCTTACGGGGACCCGGACCTGGACCTTAGATTCGGGCCAGGACCCTTGACGGGCCCAACGCAGGGCCCGGGAATGGAGTTCACTTGCCTGCTTCGGTTCGGGTCCGTCATCCACTAAGGGCTCGCGGAGCACACGAGGGCCCGTCGGGCTTCTGGTCATTGAGTGAGGGTGAGGGCCAGAGGCTACGTTAGAAGTAATTATAGATTCGTCGGACATCGGACTAACTCGCTTTGATCGCCGGTTATTGTAACTGCACAGGAACTGGTCATATCAGTTCAAGAACGGTTTCATTTCTAATACCTTCCTTAAAGATAAACGAAGATTTTTAAGGATCAGACGACTTCTGGCCCGCCTTGCTTGCAATGTATTGGTCTCTCAGTTCGTTTTTTAACATTCTAACCTTCCAAACAGAGTAAAATTCAGCATTAGTTTCTAAACATTATGAAGCTTTCGGCTCCCTCCTACGCTCGCCGATTCTAGGTACACCGATCATTCACTATTTCACAAACCCTCAACCTTTCAAAGGCAAATAAACGACAGATTTAATATGAAAGGATCAATGTCTTGCGGCTCACTCTGCACGCAGAAATGAGTTTTCCTTCGCCTTTTTCAATTTTTAACCTTCTTAAACAACTAAACATCTGGACGTTCTTTCAGTAAGTTTATTCTCTTTCTAATAATTCCCCTTCCATGGGTTTGACAGAATGATTACACAAGTGACCTTAGAAAGACTATTGACTCATGTTCAGATAAAGTGTCAGAAATCATACCATCCCAATAGACTGTCATAGCCATAGAGCTAACTACTTTCTCAAAAACTGCCATTTTAGAGACTGAGGCATCTGGTTCTTCACAAGACTTAATAATTTCTGTCAACAGTATCAAAAATTCTAAGCATGAATCAGTGACAGATAAGAGTTTACCTCTACTTCTACTATCAGTCCAGCTTCTGTCATCAGCAGAAGCAGCACCCACTTCAGTGTCTGGAGAAATGGTTCTGTTGTCATTATCTACCATCCGGTGAGCTTTAGTCTCTTTCACTCTTTTCCAAATTTTACTTCGTGGGTACTTCCAAGACATTTTATAAAAAGCCCTCATCGTAGCACCTCCAATATAGTGAATAACTTTTCTTTCTTCATCATCACATTCAGACTGTGTCCTGGTGGAAATGCCACCCTCATGAACACTATGAGCTATAAATCTTAGCTACTCCACACTGAAACAAAGAACATACTCACACAAAACGAAATCACCAGTTTCAGAACAAACAGAGTTTGACATAGACTTTAAATGATTAACTAACAGGACGAAGTATTATATTAGATAAAATGCCTTCACACTGCCTAACTAAAGCATCAAGTAGCTTGGAAGGCAGCAAAAATTTCGTGGTAACAACAGCATCCGTAAATGCTTCACACACTTTCTCGATAAAAAGTTTGAAGTTGTCGCATAGTCCAAGGTTGTCCAAACAGTACTGAGCAGTTTCACGAACTTGTCCACCAGAAGGTGACATTATGATTTTCTTTAAAGTAGAGGTAACAATTTGGCTCAAATCATTGTGAATCTTCTCCTTGTTTGGGTAACGTTCATAAGCAACTGTAATTAGAAGCATAACATATTTTATGACTTAAAAAAATAGATGCATAATCGATCAATTGATTAGAAGTTACTAGCGACATACCTAGTATAGCATGAGTCCGGCAATGATTCTTGTAATAGCCCATGTTGACATACTCCTTAAGCACCTCAGCCACTTTTGGTGCTGGAAGGTTTGGTGGTTGTTGCTTTCTCTTGCCAGTTGCAACTCTTCTAGGTGTAGGCGGTGGTGGAGGCAGTGGAGCTTTGAACAGAGCATTTGGCTGAAGCTGGTTAGCAGTTTGTTGGCGAGTCGTGCGTTTGGTTGACACTGGCGTTGACGTGAGTGCTTGCAAAAAAGTGTCATTGAGCGACACGTCAAGCGTCATGTCAAGCGTCGAGTCATCGACACCCATCCTATAAAATAAACAAAATTGTATGTTTGAGATGCGAACGTACATCAGACCACTAGCCACGGCAATTGTTATAACTCGCATAAGTCAATGCTCCTTAACCGCAACATTCTCAGTTTTTCTTTAATACTAAAGCTATTCAATTAATAACACCATCTTACCTGTCAACTGTATTTTCCTTGTATATGCCTACGAAAATAAAGGCCTCTTACGGCCTCGCCGCCCTCAACCAGCAGCAGAAGGTTATGTTGTTACCCGAGACGACACGCCCCCCTCCACACTCCACCGCCGCCTCGCGCGAACAAAATCGCATCGGAACGTTATGGATCGTGGTAGAAGGCACCGCCTGAACCGAGCCGAGAGAGGCGGGGTGCCCAAATTCTCGCATTTAACTATTTATTAACAAAAGAAAAAGAAGGCGGTGACCGGTGCATGGTGCTCAAGATGACGGATATCTGTTCTGTTTGTAAAAAGAAGCTTGATGGAAGGAACACTGTTCAAAAATGTGTGCGCTGTGACAAAACTAGCTGCAAGTCGTGCATCAATCTGAAGGGTTTCAATCCAGACGGTTCCTATGATTGTAATGACTGCAGAAGTGACCCTAGCAAGGTTAGGGTCGGCCATAGTGGTCCCACGCATGGTCCTCAGACCGTGGATGGCAACAACAACCAAGAAGTGTTGAGTGCAATCAACATCTTATCCACAACTATGAGCACCAAACTAATGGAAACTGAGAAGAGTATCAAGGATGAGATCTCTGCGCTGGGTAGAAGATTGGATGAAATCGAGGGAACCCAGAAAGCGCATGAGGAAAGGATCAACAAGTTGGAGAAGATAGCTAAGCAAACCGAATTCATTCCTGAGGCTATCCAACATATCCAAGACTACAGTCGCCGCAACACCATTGAATTGCATGGCGTACCGGAGACTGACCGCGAAAACCTATTCGAGATCATCATGGACGTTGGCAACCTGCTTAATGTCCAACTGGAGAAGAATCACCTAGATGCGATCCATCGTATTCCAACTAGATCTGGGATCAAACCCATCATTGCCAAGTTCTCCAACAGATGGGTATGCGACCTCCTAAAAACCAACAGGAGAGGAAAGAAGATTAAAGCTAGCGACATTGGCTTTGAAGACTCCGACCAATTGATATACATCAACCCCAGCCTCTCCAAGGCAAGGAGCTACCTAGCTATGAAAGCTAGACTCGAGTTTAGGAGAAAAGGATGCTCTGTTCTTGTGGATGATGGGGGTAACATATGGATTAGAAGATATTATGAGGATCAAGCTGAAGCACGTAGCCATAGGAACGAGAAGTACAAGATTAATTCCGAAGACGACTTCATACCTGTGCTGAAGAAACTTGGACTTCTTTAGACTTTTATGGAAGTTACGAGCCATCAACCCATGTCCCTGATGGGACTGGGTGCACTTTCTACCTGTGATTTAAACTTCTTCTATCTCAATGTGAGGAGTATTAGAGCTGAACATAAATTTGATAAGATTAAAAAAATTATTGACAGTTTAGTGAATATACAGATTATCTGTTTAGTTGAAACCTGGCTCCAGGGTAGTGATGCTATGTTCTTCGAAATCAATGGCTTTAAAGCCTTTCATAATATAAGGAAGAATGGCAGAGGTGGGGGCATCTCAATCTACCTAAAGGATGATATGAGGCTACTGAGCTGTGATATGATGGGTGAGTCTATTCACTTTAGTCTGATTAAGTTCTGTGTTGCTATGAGATCTGTGAATTAACTGGTTGCCTACAATTCCTCTATATTGTGTGCTCCTGAGTGTCTTGATATGTTGGACCCTATTCTTGATAAGATTGGTAATGAAACATGTCTGGTGCTAGGCGACTTTAATATTGATGTAAGTAAAAATTGTGTACAAAGTGATGCATATTTAAATTTTTTATTGGCTAAGAACTACTCTGTCCTCAATAATCATATCACACGACGAGAGAGTGGTACTGTTATTGATCATGTTATCTCTAACGCTCACAAAGGCTCCATGAGTATACATACTATAGAAAATGATCTCAGTGATCATAATGCCATTGTCTTGTCAGTGAGGTATGCGTGTGTTATGGACAATGCTAATAAGGGGCCTGCCTATTTCCAAAAACTGATTATAATAAGGTCAGACAGAAGCTTGAGCAAAGTCTATCAGACTATAAGCATATTAATGATGCCGAGGCACTCTCTGAGACTCTCCATATATCTATACAGAATGCATTCAAGGAATCTAAGATAGAATTTTGTGTGAATAATTCCTTCAAGAAGCTTAATCCATGGGCTACTCGAGAACTTGCAGAGATATCCTTGACCAAGCAGGCACTACTTAAGAAATTAAAAAAGCATCCTGGAAACCAAATTTTCAAGACTGAGTATAAGAAAATATGTACCAAAACTAATGAATTAAAAAAAAAACTGAAATCTGAATATGTAGGGGATAGGCTTAGTAACTGTATTGATAAAAAGAAGTCGATTTGGTCAGTGCTAAAAGAAATTTCTGGGGTTGCTCAAAATAATAAAACCACCCAAATTGTCTAACTTGTCAAAGACGGGTATGAGTATGTGAGCCAACCTGAGATTGCTGAAGCCTTTAACGAATTCTACATACAAATTGGCCCAACTTTGTCTGCCGCCCTGGACATGGGGGCTAGCGTCAGTCACCCCCAAGTCTATGACTCCAAATTTAATTTCCCACAGGTCAATGAGGATGAAATTTGCTCCATTATAAGTAGCCTCAGCAACAAGTCCTCCAGCCCGAATGGAATAAGCAATAAGTGTCTGAAAGAAATATCTGGAACTGTTACCCCGGTCTTGACTAGACTTATTAATTTATCGTATGAACAGGGGGTATGCACCTCTCATCTCAAAGTAAAAGAAGTCAAGCCGATCTTTAAATCAGGAGGTACAACCGATCCGGGTAACTATAGACCAATATCCATCTTATCAGGTATATCTCGAGTAGAAGAGAAAGCTACCAAAGTAAGACTGGAACAGTATTTGAAAGACATCGATTTTTTCTACAAATTTCAATATGGATTTAAAGATGATAAGGAAGCCCATGGTGCAGTTTTTGATCTTATTACTAACATACAATTAGAGCTTGATAATGGTCATTATACATGTGCTGTTTTTGTTGACCTGAAGAAGTCCTTTGACACTGTCAACCATTGCATTCTGTTACAAAAATTGTATGATATAGGTATTGAGGGTAAGGCATTGGAATGGTTTCAATCTTACCTATCTAACAGAACCCAGTTTGTACATCTTGGTGAGGAATATAGTTCATGTAAATGTATCCTGTGTGGGGTACCCCAGGGCTCCATTCTGGGACCCCTTCTGTTTATTATTTATATCAATGACATTGGACTCCTGAACCTGAGGGGAAAGCTGCAACTGTATGCTGATGATGCTGTACTCTACTTCTCGTCAAAAGACCCTATTCTACTAGAATCCTATATAAATGAAGATCTTGCCCTTTTAAATAATTGGTTCTTGTCCAACAAACTCTCTCTTAATTTGAAGAAAACCTTTTATGTATTATTCTCTAAACCATCCATGCCTAACGCCACCTTGAATATTAAGATCGGCAATATTCCTATTGTCAAAGTGAGTGAAGTTAAATATTTGGGTATTCACTTAGATAGATTTCTAAATTTTGAGACGCATGTTAATAAGTTACTGCCATCATTAAGGGCAGTCAACAGAATGATCTATAGACTAAGAGGAACTGTGCCTTTCAACCAGTTAAAAATTCTATACTATTCCTATTTTCACTCTCATATGTCTTACATGTGCTCTATTTGGGGACTGGCCAATCAGCTGGTCACTAACAAAGTACGCATACTCCAGAATGATGCTCTAAGGACTCTCCTAAACTTTCCATTCTCAGTTAAACAATTATATTGTAGAACTGGAATATTGCCTCTCAATGTCTTGATTGATGTCCAACTAGTCTCTATTGTGTATAAACATGTGCATAAAATTAAAAGCATCAATTCTGGTATCTTAGTCAACTCAAATGTGCATAGCCACATGACAAGACACATGTCAAATCTTCAGCTACCTAAGGTCAAATCAACCTATTATGGGCTAAAAACCTCCTATTATAAAGCTATCAAAGCCTATAATAGCATACCTGAACTACTTAAAATGAACTATCAGATCTCCTTTAAAGAAAAACTAAAAGCTCATTTCTTTAGCTTGTTTGTCAACTCCTGAGTTTAACTTCTTACTCTGTACTCACTGTGATCTAGTTATTATTATTAGTTTATTTTATGTTAGGCTAGATTTGTCTTGTGTTCTACTTAAGTTGTATTTTTCTTGTCAAACATCTGTTATATTATTGTATCCTATTTCGCCTTGAGCACTTTGCTACCGTCAAAACCTGTAAAGTCCACAACAGGGCTCGCCCTAGGGACATGCACTTTACTCAAAATTAAAAAAAAACAAAAAAAAAAAAAAAAAACTCATCGCCAAGAATTGTGTTAATATGTGTCTGGTGGCACGCGCACGCGCACATGTCTTGGGAGTAAAATAAGCCCTCGAGCAGCTCCGAAAACTAACTATGAGCGACGCTAGGTGTCTTACCATGTGACGAGACGGGGTCCCCGCTGGTCCGTGCTTCCTTTCCAGGGCGCCCTTTCTCATGCCTACATCCGTCCGCGCCTGTTGAATTCAAGCCCCAAATTTACAGCTCATTTTTCAGTCCGAACCCTTTGCTGCCCCGGAAATGTAGGCAAATCTGGCCCCCCAGGTGGGTTTCCCACCTTAGTCGAGGCCTACCAGTCCATCCCTGGTGAGAATCGTAATTCTCACCTCTTCGGCGGTGAGAATTGGAATTCTCGCCATGAAGTGGTTGCCATGAAGTCCCACATTATATAGGCTGGTAGAAAAACTACACTCTGCAGAAGTGTGTACTCAGTATGCATCTACAGATGCATACTTGCAAGTACACACCTACAGATGCATACTTGGCTAAGTACACATCTACACATGCATACTTGGCTAAGTACACATCCACATATGTATACTTGGCTGAGTACACACCTACAGATGTATACGTTGAAGATGTGAACTCAGACAAGTATGCATCTGTAGATATGTACTCAGCTAAGTATGCATCTGTAAATGTGTACTCATCCAAGTGTGCATCTGTAGGTGTCTACTTGCAGGTATGCATCTGTAGATGCATACTGAGTACACACTTTAACTTGTAGAGCAGTAATGCCAAAATTTGGTGAGAAGTTTGATTTTCTCCGCAAACGGTGAGAAATATTTCTCGCCCAAATTTGAACAGAATTCTTACCTTCAATTTTCAGTGCAGCTGGTATGTACATCAACTTTAACTTCAACACAGAGTGCAGTTTTTCTTTCACATTGAATAGTGATGGATAATATATTTCATACCTGTACCATGATATTGTGATGAAAGCTACCAACCGCTAGATGGCGCGCCCCGCGGCACTCCCTCCCTCTCGCGGTGCCTTGCGTGGCCAGGGCAAAGCCGAGACACCTGGTAGACTGATCGATTGCCTGTTCCTCGCCACTACTGCCAGAATTTAACTGTGATTCACACTAGATGTTTTTGTACATATTTTGTACGAGACATCACAGGTTTTTGTGCACACAAACTTTACGTACAAATTTGTAAAACATTTTGTACAATTTTGTACAAAAATTACGAAAAATGTGCAGTTTTTCGTACGAAAAATTGTATGAAAATTTTTTGTGCACAAAAAACTGTGATGTCTCGTACAAAATTGTACATAACATTTAGTGTGTTCCCGAGCCCGGTCTTCCCCACTGCTTGTAACATTTGGTGTCAGTAGTTGGATGAGGGAGGAAGAAAGCGGTCCACGCAGAAGGAAACGTTCAGGCAACACCATGAGTCGGCAGGAGCCTCCTGACCCCAACGAGGTGGTCGGCCTATCTTAAGTGGTTTTGAAGATAGAGGCTTTTAAGTGGGAATGTGCTTTTGTTTTCGTCCAGACTGGCGATTTTGTAACTTTAAAGCACCACGGCGGCTAAACATAACGCCGCACGGACTCGATTGAAACGCCATTCGCAAGACCGCATTTTTCTAGTCTGATGCCAACTGTTTGGGTACTTTGGGTAGACCAAGAGGTCTACCGATTCTATCTTCTCTTGAACCTTCAAAAACACCTATTTTGGGGAAATAGGAACCTCTACCAAACCCAGGCACATGGTCAGATCTCGCTCCCGGTGGTTTTCGGCAGTTCGCATAGATAGAAGGAACCCACTAACCAAATTTGGCTCAGTTTCTGAGTAGGTCCCCGGCCAAATCGCTTCTTTTGTCTGGAGCATCTCTCAAGCAAACCTCCCTCTTACTGAGTAATGTTGAGATACTTCGCTCAAGACAGGCGAGAACTGTGACATTTAGAGTGCACCGGACACTTCAGAATTAATCTTCAGGACCAGGGCGTCATTCGATGAATCACTCACGCCAACATGGAGCCCGCGATACCGGCAGCCACCTGCGGAAGTGCGCATTGCCTGACTCACGACGCAAGAGCCGCCGCTCATAAGGACGCAGACGGAACGAGGACGGCTCAGTTGCTTCGCCGCCACCATGCGCTCCCTACTTGCCTACCTAGTGCTCCTGCAAGCCATCCAGTGTCTCCTGGCCGCGTCCGTGGGCACGGACCTGCTGCATGGAGTGCGCGAAGCTCTCAGCGTGTCGATACCAAAGGCTCCCTTGACGGCGCGTCAGATCTTGTCTGAGGATGCGGAACAGGTATTCATCGCCTCCATGCAATGAAAATCGGTCGCAAACAGTGAATGGGAAAATAATCGTTTTAAGAGTGACCTATCTACAGCGCTGCTTCTCAAGCGTTGACTTAAAACGGAGCCTAGGCAGAATTGCGCTCAATATTTACGTAAAGTTTAAGAAGAAACGAACTGTGACGTTTGTTTGGCAAGAAACAAATAGTTGTCGTCAAGTTCGTGAGATGTTGGTTGCACACTTAATGTGTTTTCAGGAATAATGTAGGAGATGTCACAGTTTTTGGTGCGGATGAGCTCTTCCTACAGTTACGTACGCGATTATGCACAAAATTGGCTAAAATGTAAGGTTTTTGCATGGAAATCGCACGAAACAAACTGTTATTCAATGAATGTGACGTCATTCGAGTGAAAACAGTATGGTTGATTCCATGTTGAAAGGTGGATCGAGGGGGAGGTCAGAATTTCCATCGAATCGACGCCCCATCGATCAGGGCAGGGGTCGATGCGTCGAAAAAACGTCGAAATGGGGTCTGTTATACGTTAGTTTACCAAGTTTAGCAACTTAGAAGCGCCGTGACTTGCGGAAAGGGTCGAGACAGGTACAAGCATATAAAATTAAGGAAATTAATTATATTTTAATTTCAAAATTAACGGGTCTTGACATATTTGTCTTCTAAACCTAAATCTTAAGAAGCCAAGAGCATTTTTACAATACAACAAACTGAAGTCTCTCTTTTCGTGCAGAATAATAACAGTACCTCCTAGTTAAACAACATTCAAAAGAAAGAAAGAAAAATCCAATATTACTTACAGATAACAGGAGAATATATAGGTTTTCACCCTAAGAGAGAAAACACGTAGACCACAGAACGCTGGGTGCGCTTCCATTCTTGCCTAGAAGCGTTACGTTGTCTACAGCAAAAATATTCAAGGATATGTAGTACCAAAGGAACCAACCTGTTAAATTAAATTAATATAAAAGCTCTTGGCATAGCAGTTACAGTTAATTTTCTGACAGGAATTTGACAGAATGTTCAGTACGTTACGAAACTGGAGGCAAAGGAGGTGTATAAATTTATCAACTACGTTAAAATTTGTTGTTATTTGTAAGAAGATTCTCACCTAATACTGCTTTCTCTTGAAATTTTACCCGGCCAACAGTCGAACGACAAGTTTGCAGTGTCTTTTTGTAATTTACGGATGAATCTCTATTTTTTTAGTGATGTAATA
This sequence comes from Stenchaetothrips biformis, assembly GCA_030522485.1. Taxonomy (NCBI): domain Eukaryota; kingdom Metazoa; phylum Arthropoda; class Insecta; order Thysanoptera; family Thripidae; genus Stenchaetothrips; species Stenchaetothrips biformis. The sequence continues at coordinate 4,096,691 of CM060086.1, forward strand.
GATAAGCTTCGTCCGGTCAGAGTCAATCCATCCTTAAAGAGATGTAATCGATAAGCTTCGGACTGTCAACAGAGTCAATTCGGCGTCAACATGATACCATAACTTTCAAAGAAACCGAGTTTAATCATACATCAGAGCCTGACAGAATAAGGTCAGCCCGAAATGTTTTCAAAACGTTGACAGCCCGTAAAGGATTTTTCTTGTTTACAAACTTTCCTGCAACTATTTATCCAGCCAATCCAAGCCCCTGCAAATTTCTTCCGTATTTATCTTATTTTGACTCTGAGTCTAGCTAATCTTACATCTTACCGAAAGCCAATGTTGCCAACTCCAAGAACTGTCATAAGGAGGTACCAACACATTCTAAGACGTATACAGGCACCGTAAAATAAACTAACGCATCAGAACTCTCAATTATTTTACTTAGGACCTTGCAGAAGTGTTGACAGGTGTTCGTTTTGACGATAAAACTGACAGAAGGTCTTTGGATTTTCACACGCGTAGAGGGCGCGCTGCAGCCTGCGCGCTCCAATTCGAACAGCTGCGCAGCTAACGTCGGATAGACGTGTAATCGACGCTAAGCACAAAGTTATGGAAAATTGCACACTTTCAAGAACTTTAAACTTGAAACAAGATAGAAACGAACGGGATGCCGGATAAAGTTATTTTAATTGTATATGTGGTGTTTTCCGGGACATCGAAAAACACTTTTGTTCTACCTCAATTTCAAATCACTGCAACCTAGACCGTTCGACATTGGCTCGAAGTCGAATCGACCACCATGTTCTCACTGGGTATATTCGTAAGAATGTGAATTTTGTCACGTTCCTATGAATATGTCACATTCGTTGTTGATGCACGTTCAAACGAATGTAACATTCTAATTTAAGAGCCGGGTCACGTTCAAACGAATATTTACGTTCACGCACACATTCACAATTCAAACGAATGCAGTTGAACGGCAAGATGCCCGTTATAGCTACAACATCCACCTATCAATCCCAGTTGAATTGGTTGAGGTGTAAAGGAGTGTAACTTACTTTTTCCTCCAATTTATATCAAATTTACTCAATTTTAGCTATGTTTTGCTTGAACGTGCAGTCGGAAAACCGTCAGACCGACGAAATTCATACCTGGTTCACTAAAAGCACTAATTATAACGGTATATATTGAAGTTACGTACTTGAATGCAGATTACCTGTATTGGTTTCTATTAAAATCGTGACGAAACCAAAAGTGCAATTTACCTTAAACGATGGAAATAGACGTGCAAGTTTTGACTTTGCGGCCCAGCCATTCAAATACGATGCGTCCTGGCGCCAAACCGACGCTTGGTATGAGTTCAGTGGACCATTTGGAGTAGGGAAACAGTGTTCGATGAGCTCCAAAGTCCCTTTGAATTGTGACCATATGATGACGAAAACAGGGGTTCTGGCTGGGGCACCCGTCTGAGCGACCCCGTTTGCTGTCGCTGACGTCGTTGGAGCGTTAGTTTTGTGGTCCGGCTGCCATGCTAACTTTCTGCCCACATCATGAGTCGTATTCGGAGAGCCATCACACTAAAACAAAACCTAATGTGACTTGACTGCAGGATATTTGGCCGCGGGGCATTCTCCTCGGAGCTGGGCTGGCAGCTGTTCAGGCCGAAGGCGCATGGAACGAGTCTGGTAAGGAATAACTTTAGAGATTGCAAATGAGCAGGTAAGGGGATTACTTTGACAACATTCCCAACAAGGAGACTGGAAAATGTGGGAAATTGGAAAGTGTTTTTCGTTTGAGAGACGTATTGCCACGGATCCATCAAACAGAGATTTTATCTGGCCATCGTACCAAAAAGGGTTCTTTTAAGGGAAGGAACTTGAGGCATGATTGTTTGAAAAATGAGTTATGCCGAACGGACTTTTTCGACATTTGCGAAACTTGGCACTTCTATACACCTCTGCAAACCCGTGTTTTTATTGTTTTAAATAATGAAGTGAGATTAAATAAGGTAATCTGATTCCATAGTGCAGCAGGACGAAGCCCAAGGTTTATTTTAATATGCGGGAAAACATGCAACTCAGAAAAACAAAAAAGACTGCGAGTGAAAACTATTATTGTATTGCGGTCCACCCGCTCCGTAAATATTAGAGCAGAAGGCACTTTGCAGATTGCAACTTTGAAATAATTTTGTTTTTAACTTTAACTCACTTATCAAATGAAGGTCCAACTTAGACTTTTTGCGCTATAAAACCGGTCTAAATAGTGATCTCTTGCTTTCTTGTTAAAGTGACCTTGTGGAAAAGGTCTTTCCTATCCCTTTGCTACTCAAATTTGAAAGAATCAGAAGACAACATACTGAGATTCATCGTGTGAGTGCAGACAACGTTGGAGTTGGCGATGTCTGATTATGTTAAACGATTCCTCTGGAATTGAAGGAAAGAAGTTCTCTGAAAACTTTGTTGGCCACCTGTGTCGACTATCTTTGGCGTTCGCATGGCATAGAGCGCCAGAAGGTGTTCGTTCAGTCGACATTTGCGTTCGTAGTGTACTAGTTTTCTTGCAATGACTGCAGGTAAAGCCGAGAGCGTCCTGGATTGGGCCGAACACTTTCCAGGAAGCTTCTTCAAGGAAAATACAGAAGTCGCTGCCGATCACTACCACAAATTTCGTGAGGATCTAGACATGGCGAAACAAATGAAGGTATGCAATGGATAAGCTTACAAATTTATGGAAGGTGCTCGCCAGACGCCAGGTCGTGTCTTGTCGAAACAGGCTTAGGGGTCGTCCATGAATTACGTTACGTCCTTTTGGGCCATTTAAGACCCCCTCCTCCACCCATGTGACGCACCGTGATGATTGCCCGAACCCCTCCCTCCCCTCCTGAGCGTAAGAGAGTGGAGCACCTAGTGACACTTTTTGGATCTCGGCCATAAATCCGATACTGTGCGAGAAATGAACCCGCTTATACTTCAGATGGTTGCTTTGATCTTTCCTTTACACTAAGAACGTGGAGTTGTTGTGTTGCAAAATTTCTTTCTGTGAGATAAATAGACGTAAATAAACCTCTGCATTTGTCACTTGGTGCCCCAGCGCGGGGCAACTAGTGACAGGTCATTTAACTCACATTATCAGAAGAGAGGAACGCTCAAGTTTATTGAGAATAATACACGTTGTGCTCATAATGCTGACTTAATGTCAAACCACTCAAATCCGCGCCATTTATATCAAGAAACTGCATTTAGAATGTTGCTTTGTTACTCTTAACAAATTCAAGAAATTTTAAGAAATTGTCGTAAAAATTAGCTTCGGTGTGCTCTGTGATGCAAAACTTAACGTTGAGGTTGTCAAATCGATGTTTGAAAGGTTTAAGTAGTGGAAATACCTTACCAAAGGGGTGTCTGTCACTACCTGCCCCGAAGGCTCTTTGCGGGTTAACAGCTGATATGAATGAATTGAAAATACATTTCAAAGTTGTTTTAGCGAAAAGAACTTACTAACGGCCCTTTTATTGATATCATGACCGGCAGTGCCATTGACCAGATGAATAGCGTGAAAATATTTTGTCAAAAAATCATAAATTCTGTGATTTTTTGCCTTTTTTATCTTAATTTTTTTATAGTTCCTAAAATACTTTGTTGACCGTCTAACTGTCGCTTCGACGTGACTCTAAATCACGACACCTTTCGATTGGCTGTCACAAGATGTCTAAAAGAGCAAGAGGGAACCCGTGGGACTCCTGTGTCACTAGGTGCTTGTGTCACTTGGTGCCCTACTCCCCCTTAACGTTACGCCCAAAATTTCGCCTAATAGTGTATTTTAAGCCTTAACACACCGGTGAAGCGCCAGGAACATCGCCGAGTACCTTACAGGTTCGGGGGCAACGTTACGCCAGGCCGAACCCCCCGTGTACCACGGCGTTACGCTGGCCCCAGGCCCCCCTCAGTACGTAACGTATCAAATGGCCAACCCCTAAGTAGTGCTGCGCCAGTCCCGACAATCCACGCCTGGCGTTAGCACCTACCTCAGCGCGCGGCGCTACACTGCAAAAAATTCCGTGGTTTGGAACGTAAAATGTACAGAAAATGGGGTACGGAAAATGTACGGACCTTCCGTACTGGTTCTCCGTGGTCCCCATAAGGATATGTAAAGTGGTACGGAAAACATGTACGGAACCTCCATGGTTGGCAAAGTACGGACGGTCCAGGTAAAAAATTGAACAGACACATTCCGTACTTTTTCCGTACTTTTTTCTACCAGTGTAGACTGCCTTCGGCAGGCGTCTTTTCTAAGCGTCGGTATGCAAATCGACGTGATCAAAAGTCGATTCTGCTCTCAGGAGAGAAAGATTTTCTGTCAAAATCCCTGTTTTATTGCTGAAGTCTCTCCAGGGTTCTAATGTGTCGTATCTCTGTGCAGTTTACTTCACATCGTTTCTCCATCTCATGGTCTCGCGTTCTTCCTACTGGAGGCACAGACAATGTCAATGAAGAAGGCGTTAAATTCTACAAGGAATACATTGACAAAGTAATAAGCAACGGTATGGAGCCATTGGTGAGTCTGCACCTTTTAATATACCAGTGACATATACTTTATATTGGTATTTCGACGGTTGTGAGCCCGCTTTGTTTTAGTTCTCGTGAGGTCAAATTTCGGATATATCCAAACAATAGGTTACGAATAGTCGACTCGTCAAAAGTCAACTATCAAATATTTCACAAACCTCAACTATCTCGAACTGTGCAACATTTTTTTTCCCGAACAGTGCAAGCCAACAGTGAATGTTCACTTGAAAGTTATTTTTCTTCTAATAACTCAGTCTTTCCACCAGAAACACCTTATTAATGAGTAATTATTTCGTAAAAGCAGTGCTTTTGGTAGCGTTTAATAAATTTGACCGTATTGAATGTTGTATTTTTAAATAAATCTAAAAAGCTTGTCGTGAAGTTCAGTTTCCTTTGTTTCGAAAGTCCTAGTCTGATTGAAAACACGGGAAAAGTCCTGACTCCTCGGACCGATCCTTTTTTTTTGTCTGTACATTTTCAGATCACTGTTCGGTATTCGATTTTCAAGAAATTATTTTGATCGGACAACGTGACTGTTGTCCAATATTGAGCAGCTGAGCTACAGAGGTTCCCATTTTTTTTTTATCCGAGACACCTGTCTAAGGTTAATCAATAATTCTTCTCGCAGGTCACCATGGTTCACTTTGACCAACCGTATTCAGTGGAATTTGCTACTGGTGGCTGGGAAGGAACCCTCATTGATAAATTTGTGGCGTATGCTGAATTCTTATTCCAAACTTTTGGAGACAAGGTAGGTATCCTGGTTCAGTACTTCACTATTAATGTTCATTAGCAAGACAGCACGTGATTTTTCCGCCCCAGAATAAATTCACAACATATTTTTGATGCAATTACTTTCAAATCATTGTAAAACTACGACATCTTAGTGATTTTCCCTAGAAAATGAGTAGAATGCAAAGGAATAATTTTGGCTCGTCCCGTACTATTTGTGAAAACACCGGAGGATGGGCTTATGGTCTGACTCGCTGCGCTCGCTGGGGAGCGAAGCCCCCAGACCCCCCTGTGTGGGCTTCCGTCGAACTGAGAGTCATCTAGCAAGCAGTGGGCCTTGGACGGTTGTTTGCCTTTCAGCATGCTTGGGGTAACGTACGCTTTAGCCGTATTCATAGAGCACCTTTTATCAGGTCACTTCGCCATTTTCACACAGCAGTTTCGGTCAGGTCACTTTTCCTTCTTCATAGAGCATCTTGCGCTGAAACCATAAAGCGTTGCACTGAGAGATAAAAGTCTTAGCAACACTGTTGATCAGGTACCAATATTTACCGTAGCCAATGCACAGGACATACCGTTGCCAAAAAAAATGCATTAACCTTATCAAATCCTACAAACATAATTGCCGTAATTTTTTTCACAGATTTTATTCAGAACTATGACAGTATTCACTGTAAAATTTTCTCAAGATATTCCGTGAATTTTCTGACAGAAATTGCCGTTAAGTGTTAAATGGGAAACACTGTCGATTTCGTTCACGGAAATTCCCGTTTCATTTCACATTGATCCTAGTATTTTTGGATAGGCTAGATAATTTAAACCTAACCTAAAACATTCCGCTATCCTTCTTGAAAATAGACTGGATGGTCTTTGCCATGTAAAAATGTACGGCAGTTCCTGTCAAAAAAATCACGGTATATTTAGTGGGAATTATTACGGTGAATACTGTTACAGTTTTAGCCGGGAATAATTATTCTAATTATGACGGTAGTTTCTGTGTTTTGGCAACGGTAAACACTGGTAACTAAGAAACGGTGATAACAGGTCTTTTTTTTTTCAGTGTGGCTTCAAGCTCTTATCGCTTACGAACCAGATTTTTTTTCTTCAATGGACCCTTTTATGCATACCTGTATTTAACTGGCAGCAATAGGCACGAGGGGAGGGGCAGAAGGAGAGTTTGGGGCCACTAGCCAAACTTGCCGATGGGGCAAAATCCCCCCCCCCCCCCCGATTTGAGGAATCACTAAAGATATATATATATATATATATATATATATATATATATATATATATATATATATATATATATATATATATATATATATATATATATGTGTGTGTGTTACAGTCAATACCCGAAGTCAGGGAATTCGCGAATTCCCTAGGGAATATGCGAAATTCGCAAATTCACTAGCGGACACCAGGGAATTCGCGAAGTCGTCGTATCAGTAGCATTATTTCGCATATTCCCTAGGGAAATCGCGAATTCCCCAATCTCAAAATGTCACTTCACCGGGCAGGACAGGGAATATGCGAAAAACGTATTTTGGGCAGTCTTTGTGGCCAGTAAATGTGCGAAATAACCGCGAAAGTTAGTAATTGAGCCAAGTGTCTTGCTACTGTGCCGGCACTGGCCACGCGCGCGGCCGAGTTGCATTGTCAGGGGGAAGGCTGGCAACCAGGAACATCAGTGCACCGAGGGAAGGGCTCCAATCCAGTCCACACCCCTTTTCTAAATTTAAAGTGACTTTCTAAAAACCAAAAGAAAAACCATAATGGCCTCCCCTCGAAGTGCAAGTGCAGGGCCGGCGCACAGTGGGACGAAACGCGAAAAAAGCGATGATAATTACAAAAGGTTCCAATCTTTGCTTAAATCTCTATTTTGGTGTTTTTGAGGGTGAGGAACTGTTTTCTGACAGTAACACAAGGTAGGTGCTTCGCGATGTTACGCAAGTTCTGCCAGTTACGCCAGGCGTCCACACCTACCTTCGCCTGCGGCGCTAGCCTGCCTTTAGCAGCCTTCTTTTTAAACCTTCGACATACAAATCGAAGTGTTAGCAAGTCCAGAGAGCATTCATGTTTTTAATTTACGGTGGGGGGCCTCCCCGCCGCCGAGGCGACGGCACCACCGTCACGCTGCGAGGCACTTTTGACCCCTTTTTACTCCGAAGGGGCGGCGATGGGCGGCGATTGGCTATATGGACCCGAAAGGGGGACAGCCACACTACCACGGGCATGTCTCAGAACCGTTCGCAAATGTTCGCAACTTAACTTATTTCATGATGAAAATCGAAAAAACGTCGATTGTGCAAGACTTTTAACAACGTTTAACTGTTAGCCGGGAGACCCAAGAGTAAATCAAAAGAGTGCGTCGCAATTGTCAGGTCGTCAGGTTTCCAAAAACATATAATATAATGGCCTTATCTTGTAGAAAACGGCCGCCAGAATCAAAATTACATACCCATTGCAATGAATGTGCGGAAAGCTGAAAATGTGTCAAGTTTAAAGCTCTGCAGGGGCTCCTCTGTGCGTTGTATTGTTAAACAAATTAGTGTCCCGGATAGCCCAGACCTTCCTTGTCAATATCCAAAAGTTTGTACGGCTCCACCGCTCAATTTTAAAAAATCCACTTCTCATCGCTTTTTTTGGATTTCATCCCACTGTGCGGCGGGGTGCTGTGCAACTCGACATGCCACGCCAGCCTGTCCTGTTCCAACAAGGGCACGTCGGCAGACGCGGGGAGCAGGAAAAACAGCAGGAAAGAGCAGGAAAAAAACGGCAAAATAAACAAAATCTCCGACCTGCATTATTTCGCATATTCCCTTGTGAATTCACAAATTTCCCGGTTCGTTTTTCTTTTATTCGCATATTTCCCAGCTGATCCAGCCAATTCGCGAATTCTCTGGTTGCCGCCAGTGAATATGCGGAATTCACGAATTCCCTGGTTGCCGCCAGTGAATTTGCAAATTTCACATATTCCCTAGGGAATTTGCGAATTCCCTGACTTCGGGTATTGACTGTAACATATATATATATATATATATATATATATATATATATATATATATATATATATATATATATATATATATATATATATATATATATATATATATATATATATATATTATATATAACAACCGTGGGGAGGCTAAAAGGCCACTTCGTGCCCTAAAATTCCCGAGCGGAGAGTCTGCTTTCTGACATTCAAATCATATTTCAGGTTAAGTATTGGAACACCGTCAATGAGCCGAACATGTACTGCAATTACTTTGGCCAGTTTAGTGCTTTGGCACCCCCGGGCACGATTCCTAAAAGAGAAAACCAATTTAACCGATGCATGCACAATATTATATTAGCGCAGATGAAGATCTACAGGATGTACAAGAAAATATATGAACCAACTCAAAAAGGTAGGTACACTCTAAAAAATAATTGCATTTCTATTATACCGCTGGATGGTTAAAGTACCAACTTCGGTATGGGAAACATAAATCCTATACATCATTCGGAAAATTCCTATGCGTTTCGTTTTTTTGCCAACGCTGTGTCGTTAAAATCTGAACCGAGTAAGGGAATTTGATTTACCATGCTCGAGTTCGTTTTTTTCCCACACCTTATAGTAGAAATCCCATTACTTAATTTGCATTATAGTCCTTTTCCTAGAACACATAAGTACAAACCTATAACAAATCCGAAATACTTTTCCTGGATAGGTGACGTATACGGATATTTAATATTGATCAAAGGCTAACGGCATAATGACTAAAACTCTGAGAAACTGCCCGGAGAAAATATATTATATATATATATATATATATATATATATATATATATAATTATATATATATATATATATATATATATACCTACCTGCCTTGAGGAAACTGAAGTAAGCATTACAGGTTATTCTTGCATTCTTTCCCCAGGAAAAGTCGGCGTGTCTGTGCTGATGTGGCCTGGAGTGGCAAGTTCAACAAAGGCAGAGGACGTGATGGCGGCTGAGACCTTCAATCAGCTGATTGCCGGGACAATCCTCCATCCTGCAGTTTTTGGGGATTACCCGCCTGTGTTGCGCTACCTCGCCGACAAACGAGAGAAAGAGGTCGATCCCACTGAACCACTACCAAGGTTTACTGAAGAAGAAAAGGCAGAACTCGCAGGTAAGTAGACAGGCTAACGAGCTAAGGATAACACTGTGAAACCAAGCGTCGAGAACTCCGAACTCCCTGGTCCGGAGTAACCCTCTTCACTTCCTGGAGTAATCCTCCACACTTGGAAGTGAGGTGTGGAGTATTGTAGTCTCCACACTTCAAGTGTGAAGCAGCTCCCAGAGCCCCCATCTCTTGGCATGGTGCAAACGTGAAGAACGTCAAACTTGACGCGTGGACAATGCAAACTCTGCACTTCCAAGGGCGAAGACTGAAAATTCCACACCTCCGCATTTTAAGGGTGGAGTTTTCCACACTTGGTTTCACAGTGAAGCCAGCGTTTGGTCGTCTCTCAATAACGACAACGAACAGACTTTTTAGGAGAAAAGGATAAATCTTTACTCAAGAAAGCCACGTTTCCTTAACCTCACTCAAATAGGTTGAGATTTCGGAAACATTTCTTCTTGTCAAATCAAACGAAAGTTCGCTCTCAAAGAGAAAGAAAATATTTCGCTCTCCTGAGGGCAAGAATCCTCACTCTGGGATTAGCAGTGTACAAACTAGGATGTCGTTAATTATATTCTTGTCGCAAGAGCTCGAAAACATGCCAATGGTTTGCAGGTGGCGTCGCAGATTTCATTGCTCTGAATCTCTACGATACTTTCGAAATCAGCTACAACCCCAACCACAACGGTACTGATGAATCAATTCTTCTTGGACCTGTGATGAAACCAATGCCCTTCGTAAAGGCTACGAGTCACATTGACTTTACTACGGTACAGTAAACTTCTTGTCCTAATGTATCAAAACATCCAAATTGGATGATCCAAGTATCACACTGCTTTTCAAATGGCAGTGTAAGTCAGACCTTTGGTGGCAATATCGAGCTTTGAGGATACGTCATTTTGACTGCCTCTCAAGCGGCAATGATTCGTTACCAACCCAAATGGCAATGCGTGGAATAGTCTGACACTGAGGATGCCAGAGTCTTCCGGGCTGGGACAGCTGAATGAGCCGAACCAAGCTGTACGAGCTGACCGGAACACCTGGAGGAGAGCCGAGTCAGGGCGGGCCGGCCCGAAAGCACGACGGACCGGGTCCGTAGTGACGGGCCAGGCGCCGGCTGTGAATCACACGGGCATGCCTGTTGCTCGTCTCAAGTTTACTGCTGTCTTTTGAACCGTCCCAATGTAAAAGTAACGCCCAAGTCTTTGGCGATGTTTCCTTTGCGAAAAGGCGCAAATGAATGAACACTGTGGGGAATTTTCAGCAGATGATACCCTTACCTTAAAAAAACCGAATTGTTTAATGTACGGGACCGGCCGAAGTTGTCGATTTGTATCGCTACTTTTCCTGTTATTGGACAACACTGTAACTACAAGCGAGCAAATGCGATTAACTTAATTTCATGACTCCTTTACTTACAAAACTGAAAATTAGCCTTTTTATCCATTCTTTGAGTTTTTGTATCTTACAACAACACCAATCGAATCGGAGGACAATTCTGCACCGGCAAAGTACATCAGGTGACGTGGTGCTTCCATTTTAAGATCCTGTTAAGCAGGGATTGGTCAATTTTATTTTTGGCTCCTCATGGGACGGCAACTGCACCTTTTGGTCTTGACAACTGGTGTATTTTGTTCCAAGGAATGTAAATATGATCTTCAAAAAATTAGCAAGCACATTGTGCTAAAAAAACGTAAAACTCACAAATATGTTACATTGTTGGCCCCTGAGAGGAAGGCAACTGTATCTTATAATCTACATGATATGTTTCTCAATGAAATTCGGCTCGCGGAATCCGAGTATGCCTCGATTATCGATAACGGATGAATACAAGTGGGTCGAAAATAGTCCTTAACTTTGAAAGGTTTTTCACGGAATCGGGCCTCTGTAGTTGCCCAGTGAATACGCGTTCACAAAAGAGAACAACCTTTCTTTCCCAAACACCATGCTGGTCTCAAGGGAATTTGGTTGCCAACTCATTCAGCCATGGCCGATCTCGTTATTTGGTGAAGGGACCTGCTCTGTCACAAATATCAACCGCGATGCGCACCTACTTCTAGTGGTCTAAGATTCAATCGCTTTACTGAAATCTTCTTCACTATGAGTCATCTTTGGGATTAACCCCGGAACTCATAAAAAAGGGGCATTTTTCAAATATCGTGTGATACCGACGGACACCCAAGTTGACAAGATCATCCAATAAAGTGTGTCACATATTCTAATGAGAGAAAATGATTTCTTCTCGTCCAGGTGGATGAGTCACTCATGAAGAATGCTCTTATTTGGACGTGGAATACCTACCACCTTCCAATCATGATCTCCGAAAACGGCTTTGGTGACGTTGAGCATGCAGGTGTGAACGATACCAAACGAGCTGCATTCCACAGCGTAAGTATCAGAAAATCGAAGTTGAAAATTCCGGTGACGACTGTGGTTACTTATCCGGTTCCGATAAAACATCCGGTTACGATCATAAACCGGAACCGGTCACGGGTTGGGTCTGATCCGATTACATTTACATTTACGACAACCCAGTAACTGTTAAGATGCTCTAAGTCCGGAGGAAGAATTGGGGCGTGACCACGTGGCTGTCTGCGATCACAGACCATGCTTTCCGCGTTAACTCTGCGCTGAGCACTAAAGTGGAGTATCATGCCCGTGTGTTTAGCCATTTTCAAGATTCCCCTCACTGCGAAAAAATTGTACGGTGTTCGCCGTTAATTGAGTGACGGAATTTGCCGTACTTGCACATTTTGCCTAGTTTTAGGGGCGGGTCCGGTTCAGATACGAATAATTACTCGCAACCGTAAGTGCAAACTATAACCGGACTGCGAATACGGTCGTAGGCCTAACTTAGAGCTGTTTGTTACCGTACCTGTAACTGGACTGCCTATACGATCGTACTCGTAGCGAGGTATTCTTATCGCCTCTTCTTTAGCACGGGAGCGAAGCCATATAATGGTCATGCCGTGCTCAATGCGTTAAGTCGTAACTAGGGCAATTTACAGCCGTCTTTGTTATATTTTACCGTAAACTGGACCAGAATTTTCGACTAGGCTAGTATTACCATGTTGCTCTGATATTCTATAGGGAGAACAGTCTTGCAGCTAGTAGTTTTGCTATTCGTCATTATGCGTACTTTTGTATTCCAGGCTAACCTTCGATCACTTGTGCGAACTGTGAAGGAATACGGCGTGGAAGTTATTGCTTACTATGCGTGGTCATTACTGGACGTGTTTGAGTTCACCGCAGGCTACACTGGGTGAGTACATAGATGATTCACTACGAGGGCCTTATCACTCGCGTCATGCCGTGTGCGCGGTATCGTGTGTACCGGCCAAATCCAGGCGGTTCTAAGGGTCCCTCAAGGAGGCAAGGCTGCATACCAAATTTGGAGAAGATCAGACCATGGCAAGTCCTCGGACGGACTAACGAACGTATGAACGAACGCACAGCTCGCACCATACTATAGCATACGTGCCTGTCCTCGAGCATTTATTTCATTCACATCGGACGGGCCAAACACCGAGGTTCGGCGCAGCCTTGCTCGCACACTGAACTTTAAAAATTGCACACAAAAAAATTCCAATGCTAACGCATTGCACGGTGTTCCAGCTTTGACACATCTCTTTGAAGTGTGTTCTTTGTTAACACTGTTTTGTGAAGTTGAAAGTTGCAAGCAGAACACTGGTAAAACTAAGGCGTAACATAACGCTTCAAGAGGGGCGTACTGATCGTACGCCTTTGAAACTCTTCTCGATAAAACCAACAGTTATGGGTGTTTAATTGTTGAAGTTTTATGTTTTAACAAATTACGCCCAGTTTAAAAACTTTACGCTACCCTTCATTTGTTGTAATAACAAATAATTTGGCTGCAGCCATTTTCCGAAACCGACTAGGCGATTTAAAAAAAAAAAAAAAAGAAGCTGAGCCGTCAAAAACAATAGGGGTCCTTCGTCAGAACCTCTGCAAAATGCTGGTGGTACTTCCACTCTGATAAGTTTTGTCCAGCGCTGTTGCGATACCCCTTGCTTCTAGGTCGTGGTGAGGTGCTGCCCCCTACATTAGGCTTATTTGAGATTTCTTCCTACGAAGGAAGGGCTCGCGTCAAAGGCGATGAGGTTCGAAAAAGAAATAGAAAAGCAAAAAAGGGAGCTGTTCTGAGTCAGATGTCATTGACCAGATGAATTTTTTTGATCGTCTTGTCGAGACGAATGGGTTGATAAAAGATGATGTCAATTCCGAGCAGTTCAAAGAATCAGGATACAGGACACTGGACCATCTGTTGAACTACTCCAAATTTGCATCAACTTATGTCAATCGATTCGTCTCAACAAGAAGAACAAAAAATTTCCTGAGGTTAATGACGTCCGACTCAGAACAAAAATATTATGGGCCATAAACCGTCAAAAAAACACATGGTTTATTTTTGATCTAAGTTGTTTCTCCATTGCCTAGGCCAATTAAAATGGAGACAGTAGACCGCTACACAGCCTTTCTTTAAAAAATTTCATCCAAAAATTCGGATGCATTTGCAAACTAGCGACTTTTTGGCACAGTTTGGGTCATATTCCACTAAAAAGGTGACTTTGAAACTAGTTCTTGGTATTTCTTTCTTAAGTATGACGAGAAGAAAGGTAATCAATTTATAGGTTGACAGTTAGTTGCAAAATAAATAAAAAAAATAAAAAAAACTAGGTTTTTAAGGAGAACATTTAAAAAAAAAATTGGTTGAACCAAAATCAATGACAACCACCAAGTTTCATCAAAATCCGAGAAATTTAATTTGGGGTGCCGGATGATCTGACGTGGAATGCCCCAGAATTCATGTCCTGCCGACTTCGGAGAAATAAAGCCGGGTTTTGCTGTTGTTTGAAGCCTCTTTTCAGTGGTGCCTCTGCGCGGGAAATGCCCTGTACTCCGTACCGTGGTATCCCCTGAAGTTTTTTTCAGTGCTCACGTGCATTAATACTGGTCGTACTACCGAGTTTTCCATAATACATTGATCACAATATACCATTTCTAAAAGCCTCCTAACGTAGTTGTGCATTCCAGGCGCCCCTTTGGGCTTATTCACGTCGACTACGAGACGGGAACCCTGAAACGCACGCTGAAGAAATCGTCAGAATTCTTTATTGAACTATATGAAACCGGAAAGGTGCCATATGTCCCTGTCCCAGGCGAGGGACCAACATCAGCAGGATCGACTACATCAATAACGACTGGACTACTCCTTGCGGCAGTGTGGTCGGTGTTGGCGCTTAGACCGAGGGGTATGACACTCTGAAAAAGGGTGTACAGTGTTTCCAGCAATAAATGATCGTATATTATTGTAGATGTTATTTGACTACCTGTCCAGACCTGCTAATACCCAACCTCCAGTGTCGAATGATATTGGAGTGGCCAGGGTATCGAGGGAAGAACCAAAGGACAAAGAGGTTTAGGGTCCTGGCCAGGATGACGAGGAAGACGATGACAGTCTTGATGCCCGAGTAAATTAACAGGCCCCCACCAGTACAAATAATTTCGGCACCCCCAGCAGCCACAGTAGCTTCGACCTCACTCGGGGTTTGTGCTTCCATTCAATGGCAGCACGGGTTATGATGTCTATAAGTCACAGTTCTTGAGTGTCGCAGAGCATAAAAATGGGTCAGTACCAGGATAGAGGGATTTCTTACTGCAACATTGCGCTAACATTTGTCAACTTGGACATAGAGCTGGAAAACACTTTCCACATTACGAGAGTTGTGGGAAAGGACTTGAGTTTACGGTTCACTTAGACAAAAAGAAGGGAAAAGTCTCAGGGATTACGCCCAGAAAGTTAAAGAGTCTCTGAAAGGTTATATGCCAAACAACAAACAAATTGATAGGGATCAAGGTGGAGTTAAGGCTTTCATTAATATGGTGGATCTGAAAATTTTTTTATTGGTGAAATGTAGTCTTGAGGATATTATAAGAACGTTAACACGTCGCTTTTGTTTCGGAATTTATTTAGTCAGTGTCATAATATAGGCTTAAGTTGGGTCAATTGCTTTTTAATCGGTGCTTTTTTTTATAATTGCGAAGAAACTAGGCATGCTTTTCAAAACCAGTGGGGTCTCCAAAGATGACGAAATCTATTATCTTTCAAGTGAGCCAACGCTCGTGTTTGCTATAAAAAAAATCAGTACAGAATTTTGTAACATGGTTATGCAGCATTTTCACTAACACCTGTTACAGAAATTTGTAACGTAGTGGATACAAATTTTTTCTTTGAAACATGGTTACAGAATTTTGTAACGGTTGTAAAATATTGGCGACGCAAAGATTCTCCCGCGCGCCCCTGGTGGCCGCTCCGCGAAGCTCCCTAGAGGCTACACTGGGCGCCGGCTTGCGAGGTGTTTTGCCGCAATGGACCATCAATATGCTAATAACGTGTCCCGGAACTCTAAACGCAAGAAAGGAGCTACATATTGTAAATGTTGACCGGAGGGAGAGTAAGGAGAGCGCAGTCAGAAAACAAGTCCGTCTATTCCAAGGTTCAGGGAAGCTCTAACACAGGGGTGGCTCTGCCGTTGCTGCGCGACAGTTAACGGTGAACGCGCATGCGCCGCGGTTCCGCGCGGGGTAGCGCCAGGGGTCTAGGGGTATTCCCCAACACTATCCCCCCTCTTAAAAAGAGTGTGTTCAGTTCAGATAGGGGACAAGGCGGTCCACATGGTATGTCCGAGGCTTGGACCGAGGCTTGTCCACCAGGCGGATACGAACAGTCACGTCGTTGATGATGTCCATGATGCGCCACGGGCCGGTCCACCAGGACTCCAGCTTAGGAGGCCGACCGACACGCCGATGGGGTTCGAAGAGCCAGACACGGTCGCCGATCTTGAAGGAGTGGCGCTCGGCGCGCAGGTCGTAGCGGAGTTTCTGGCGCAAAGCGACAGCGGCGGCGCAGTCACGCGTCGCATAGTGGAGGCGGAACAGCTCGGCCTGGCGTTCCCGCCCAATCTTCTTAAGCCGTGTTTCCTTATGTCCATTTTTCCTAATCCAAATTTCCTAAGGATGGTTATCCTAATGCTTTTTTTTCCTAAAATGTAGTACAGTGGGAAATTACCTTCACTGCAATTCCAAGGGTGAGAGACGTCTCACCCATTTTCGGTGATACAAAAAGTCTCGCCGAAAAAAAGTCATGCACGAATATATCTCCGAAAAAAAGGTCGTAAACAAATGTATCACCGAAAAATGGTCAGACATCAGTGAGATGGACCCTTGTTTTCCTGAGGAAGTATCACTCTTTTTCGGTGATACATTTGAGTACGACCTTTTTTCGGTGATACATTCGTGTACGACCTTTTTACGGTGATACACTTTAGTATCACCCTTTTTCGGTGAGACAGTGCTGTCTCACCCCTCAGATGGTGAGATGTATCACCATTTGATTTACAGTGTTTAATTTACAAAATAATTGTATGCGCAAGGGCTCGAAGGTATTCCAGGCGCTCGTTGCGGTCCTTTCTCTCCTGGTACTGCAGCATGATGGTCCGGATGCGCTCGTTCTGCTGCACCCACTTCAGCTTCGGCGCGGCGCGCACCTTCTTCCCCATGGACTATTCCGCCAGCTGGGCCTCCATGTCCGCCTGCACCTTCTGCAGCTCGCGGAGGAAGGAGAATAGGTCGGGATGCGCCTTCCCCACAACCAGCCTAGATAAGAAACATTCCAAGGCATTCATAAGGACCCCCACCCCCATTCCCTAACCTCTCCACGGTTTGGCTTGACACGAGTGACCACTCCAGAGATGGTAAAAAATTGTACAAAAATACCGGGGCATTCTTGGAAAATGCCATCTACAAACCAAGTACTACTTCTCCCGAGAAGCTCCAAGTTTCGGCGAGTTCCGAACACAATGACGCGGTTCTCTCGATCATCTTCCTCGTCGTCCTCATCGAGAGAATTAAATACCTAGAAATTTCCCCCAGCAATATTTAGTGAAGCGCTCAGGTACCTCGCCCAGTTTATCGAGCCGCACAGGATTTTTGGGAAGGTCAGTTCTTCTCTCTCGGCGGATAGATTTTTTAAGATTTTCACGGTCTGGGAGGTTAGGATGATACGTACCGGATGATACGTTAGGGGCCAGCGTTGGAAGGCGACTTTCGATATCGGCTTTTCGATAGGGTGCGTCGTCCAGAGGCGACTTTCGATATCAGAGTTTGAAGACCCCTAGAAAGTTTCGTTTTTTTGTGCTGATTTCGGAACTGACCTCGGTTTTTCGATTGGAGGTAATCTTCTTGGTCCTACCGGCCAAAATGTACCAAAAAGCGGCAGTTTCTAAAAAAAATGACCAAAAGGGCGATTTTTCAGGCTCAATTCTGTGTTAAAACGTTCCGGAGTAATTCTGATGGTTGTTGTCGGTGCCAATGGGTATACACAACACAAAAAAAAAAATATGAGTGCGAGCTGGAACCCACCGAGCGGAAATGCCGGGGCCTGAGAGACAAAAGAATCGTGAAAAAACTCCAAGAAACGAACATTTTTGGCCCTCAAAGACCCCCCAGCGTCCGATTTTCGGTGCCCTATGCGGTCAAAGTGTTGGGTACTATCAAAGACAAGAACGTAAGTTGGGCGGCGAAGGGCTGGGACGCATTTCAGCTGTCGCGCAGCAGCGGGAAACGTTTTTAAGAAAAACTGAAAAAACACCAAAATGCGCCTTTGGGAACTTTTTCGGTTTTTCGCCGGCCCAAAACCCACACTGGTGTTCCTTTTAGCTGACATTCGCCAAAAGCAACAATATAAAAACGAATTTTAAACTGAGGATCAGGTGCGAACGCTGCCTACACCTCAAAAAATATGCAACTTTCTCTTTAAAAAAAAAATGTTGCTTTTGTGGGCCGTTAGCCCGAGTTGTGCTGGTCTTAGCTCAGCAAGCTTTACGCTATGCCTACCCAGGACTCACCACGAGGAGGTGCCTGCACGCCGAGCCCCACCCACCCGCGGGTGCTATTCAGACTTTACTTTACCAGTCAACAAGGTCGCTGTAGTCCTCTGCTGCAAAGTTGATGTCCGGAACAGAAAACCGGCGAACTTGTTGGTGTTGCTTGGCGTCCTCCCGCGCCTGCAGGATACGAGGCGATTTTCTGTTCCGGACATCAACTTTGCAGCAGAGGACTACAGCGACCTTGTTGACTGGGACATTGTGGTCGTCACCCCGCCGCCGCTGCTTCGTGGTCTGACCGACGACCAGCTCCGTGACTTCATTCCAGCCGGCACGCTGGACGTGTTGGCCCTGCCCTGACACACCCAGGCAGGAGAGGGACGGCCTAGTAAGTACCAAGACATCGGCCAGGAAAGCCATGCCTAAATTTGGCAGCAAGAAGGACTTCAACACAAAGTAAAGTCTGAATAGCACCCGCGGGTGGGCGGGGCTCGGCGTGCAGGCACCTCCTCGTGGTGAGTCCTGGGTAGGCATAGCGTAAAGCTTGCTGAGCTAAAACCAGCACAACTCGGGCTAACCGCCCACAAAAGCAACATTTTTTTTTAAAGAAAAAGTTGCATATTTTTTGAGGTGTAGGCAGCGTTCGCACCTGATCCTCAGTTTAAATTTCGTTTTTATATTGTTGCTTTTGGCGAATGTCAGCTAAAAGGAACACCAGTATGGGTTTTGGACCGGCGAAAAACCGAAAAAGTTCCCAAAGGCGCATTTTGGTGTTTTTTCAGTTTTTCTTAAAAACGTTTCCCGCTGCTGCGCGACAGCTGAAATGCGTCCCAGCCCTTCGCCGCCCAACTTACGTTCTTGTCTTTGATAGTACCCAACACTTTGACCGCATAGGGCACCGAAAATCGGACGCTGGGGGGTCTTTGAGGGCCAAAAATGTTCGTTTCTTGGAGTTTTTTCACGATTCTTTTGTCTCTCAGGCCCCGGCATTTCCGCTCGGTGGGTTCCAGCTCGCACTCATATTTTTTTTTGTGTTGTATATACCCATTGGCACCGACAACAACCATCAGAATTACTCCGGGACGTTTTAACACAAAATTG
The DNA here is from genome assembly GCA_030522485.1 of Stenchaetothrips biformis. Taxonomy (NCBI): domain Eukaryota; kingdom Metazoa; phylum Arthropoda; class Insecta; order Thysanoptera; family Thripidae; genus Stenchaetothrips; species Stenchaetothrips biformis. The sequence goes on from CM060086.1 coordinate 4,116,131, forward strand.
AGCCTGAAAAATCGCCCTTTTGGTCATTTTTTTTAGAAACTGCCGCTTTTTGGTACATTTTGGCCGGTAGGACCAAGAAGATTACCTCCAATCGAAAAACCGAGGTCAGTTCCGAAATCAGCACAAAAAAACGAAACTTTCTAGGGGTCTTCAAACTCTGATATCGAAAGTCGCCTCTGGACGACGCACCCTACTTTTCGACCGGTCTGAAAATGTTCGTTTTTTAACGCTGATTCCAGATATGTTTCGGATTTTGCGATCAGACGTAGGCTTGATCACCCTACCAGCCGTTTCATGTCGTTAGGAAACAATTAGGAAACGTTAGGAAATTCAAGTTTTAGGAAAAACGGCCTAGGAAAACTATCCATTCTGAAAAAAGGCCACTAGGAAAAGCGGTTTAGGAAAAATAGATTAGGAAAATCGTACGGGAATCCGGCCTGGAGCCATGCCGGGTACAGCAGCCGGTCAGGGACGCGCTCAGTGCCCGGGGGGTAGCCTCGCGCGAGGCCTGGGGGCAGTCCCAACTGGCGCCCGAAGAGCATTTGGGCGGGAGAGACGCCAGTAGTGCTGTGCGGGGCGACTCGGAGGCTCAGAGAAGGATCATTTAAGAAAAACAGGACCTTACATCGACCCTCTTGGATCGTCGCGATTTTTTTTTCTTAAGTAGTACTCTATAAAAGATGGGGGTTGCCAAAATTTCAGATCCGTAGGTCCTTTTTCGTGGACTTGGTGGGCAATTTTCTTTTTTGTTACCGTTTTTACAGTGAATTTGGGTATTTCTTGCAACGCAGCGACTTTTCAGTCTAGAGTCGTGAAATTTTGTATTCTGGCCTTAAATTGAACGAGAAAAACAAGGAGCACGACAGGTTTCAGCTGCAACTAAAAAATAGTCAATTTTAGGTCAAAATTTTAAAAAATTTACCTAAAAAGACCCAAATTGTGGGTATTTGAGGTTTTTTTTCCCCGACTGACTCCAAAATTGGTATGCTTATGTAGAAATGTGTGCTTAATCCGAATATAGCTAGCGCAGCTTTGTGCGGCTAACCGTTCTAGAGATATGCGGCTTTGAAGTTGGGAAAAGGCTCGGGTCGGCTCTCCGAACTTCCCCTGGCTCCGCATGACCTTCCCTGCCCCCGCCGACTGCCTTCCTGCCTCTCTCCCTTCCATGCCTCCGCCTCCCTGTGACTGCCTCCATGCCTCTCCCCCACCAGAGATGCAATATCACTGGGTTGTCTGATGCCCCATCCTTTTCTCTAGCACGGACCAGGCTGCTGGGGGCGAGGTAGGCCACCTAGACGACATCCTGCGACATCAGCGCGTTGCGGGACGGGTTTGGGGCCTACCCAGAGAGCTGATACAATTTCTCGAGTGAGACAGCATGGTTTAGGCTGCGCAGGTGGCTTGTGCAGCACACACAAAGATGATTGGGACAGGTTGAAAAGAAAAGGAAAACAAGGAAAGAATTTTTTTTGTTAGTGATATGACATTTATCTTACTTTAGAATGATTCTTAACTCATTAGCTGGAAGCCTTTGCATAAGGAGGGAGACATCAGCCTCTCCTTGATCCTCATAAACATCAGAAACCTTGCGGCCAAAGAGTTTGCATTACCTTGCGACATCAGCAACTGCCCCACAACCTCATATGCTGTCTGATGTCAACTGTCCGAGAACAACGATGTTTTAGGGGTTCCGACACACAGTGGGCGGAAACACCACTTTCCACGCGAAAAAGTCTTATTTATGCACTGCGCGTCCGAAATTGTTAACCTAAGGGTTCGGAGGGTCGCTGAACACGTCTTTCATACTATTAAATACAATTTCATTGAAATCTGTCAAGTGTTTCAAGGGAATGCCTTATTTATATTTCCAAGGGGTTGGAGTAAATTTTTAAAATTGTCCAAATCGTCATTGCTCAACAGAAAAAGATTCATCTTGACAAGACAGACTAAAAATGTCAGCACATGTCATAGGTTTGAATGAGAAATGACGGACTAACAGCCATACCAGGGGGCAGAAACGACCAAGGGAGCGGGTGAACCGATTTTAACCCACAATGAATGTAAGTGAAAACACCGAAAACTGCAGAAAAGCCAGTAAACCCCGATGACGCCGTCCATGTGTCTACATTTCCTCTATAGTTGAAGTTAAATTGGGAAGTTTCAGCGAGGCTCGTAAGTCTAATGCACTCTAAACTTCAGCCTCTTTCGATCTGTGCAAAGCGTGTGCCAAACAACAGCCTAGTTTTCATAATCTCGAAGTTTTTCCTAACCTCTGAAGAAGCGGGGAGCATAGCAGCTTCACGCGCTCTCCAGGTCGTTTCCGCCCCCTGGCCATACGAAGCACCGCGCGCGCGCAACAATTGTCGAATAAATGCTTTGTTTGCACTTCACACTGATAGAAATTAGGCCCCGAAAAACGGCAGAGTAGATGGGAGTGGCTAACTTTTGCTCCATCGTGAAGGGAACACTTTTTTCTATCGATTCAGCCTACCGATGCTGGATTCGAATTCTGCATGGTTTTTTGAACCTTTCATCTGAAATTTAGATCAGTGACTTAAGTTTTACATACGGACTTTTTCGCGTCGAAAGTGGTGTGTCCGCCCACTGTGCGACAGGAGCCCCTATTGTATTTGACCGAAATTTCTTTTTTTTTTAATTCCTGGTCGTGACTTACGACATGTCACTGACCTGCTCTTTACGTGACAGTAACATGTCACTGACACGTCAACGATACCATCGTTGACCTCAACGATACCATCGTTGATCTCAACAATACCATCGTTGACCTCAACGATACCATCGTTGACCTCAACGATACTATCGTTGACCTCAACGATACTATCGTTGACCTCAACGATACTTCCTAATCATAAAATTCTGGTCAGTCATACATACAAACGTATCAGTCACATGTTTGTAACATGTCAATCACATGTTCATAACATGTCAGTCTCATGTTCGTAACATGAGCGTTGACCTCAACGATACTTCCTAGTCATGACATACGACATGTCAGTTACATGTCAGTTACAAACATGTCAGTCACATGTTTGTAACATGTCAGTCACATGTTCGTGACATGTTTATGACATGTCACAAGCATGTGACGAACAATGTTGTTAAATGTTAGCATCCCGACTTCCGGTTGACAATCTCTACCTCGAAACAATCGATATGACATGGCGAGATATCGGGTACTCTTGTTCTTCCCTGTATGATATAAATGCATCTGAATCTGTTGAATAAAATCTCTTGCTCTACTGACTGCATTTTGTGTCACTTCGTCGTTCCCTGATCACCTCACAGCTGACTCCACGTGCTCAAGACATTTCCATCAGGTTATGGGCCCAGTACGGTAAAAGTGAAGTGAAAGTGATTTGAAGTGAAGTGCTCTGTTGCTCTCTGAAACTAGTGCTTGCTTGTTTGAGCTGATAAAAAAATGTCTGACAAGTCAGGAGTAACAAATCTGACAGTTCTAAGTAATGCTGCGCCCTTCTCTCTTTGGTCGTTCCAAATTAAAATACTCTTTGAAGCTAAGGATCTGCTCAAGTATGTAGATGGTACAGTCACAATTGAAGAAATACCTCCTGAACAAGTTACCTTGTGGAAGGAAGAAGATGCAAAAGCAAAGCTTTACATCATGATGACAACTGACAAGACAGTTAAACAACATCTGATGTCATGTACCACTTCTAAAGAGATGTTTGATAGACTGAAAAACATCTATGAGCAGGACACAGACCATCAGAAGTGTCACTTACTTCAGGAACTGTACTCATATAAGTGGATACCAAAAAAGAGTGTGCTTGAAAATGTCAGCAATATTCAACAGTTAGCTCATCAGCTCAATGTGCTAGAATATCCAATAGATGATACTGCTGTCATCACAAAATTACCAGCATGTTGCCAAAGGAATATGCCAACTTTGCCACAGCATGGGACTCCGTGCCAACGGACAACAAAACGCTGGATAACTTGTGCTCGAGATTACAACTTGAGGATAGCAAGATGGTGATTAGCAAGGAGGAAGAACCAGCAGTAGTGTTTCAGGCGTCAGGCACAAGCAAAGGAACCATTACGTGTAGAAAATGCAAGAAAACTGGACACTATGCAAGAGACTGCAAGACAAAGAAGTGCGTGTATTGCAATAGAAGCATCCACCCTTCAGAGAAATGTTTCTTCAGAAACAAGTATAGCAGGAATAGAGACCATGCATGCTCTATCTGCAAGAAGACTAACCATTCTGAAGAAGACTGTTACTTTAAGAATAGACCTAGAGAGAGCAACAAGAGTGAAGAACCAAGCAGGAAGAAGACAAGAAAGGAGGAGAAAACCAAGACCTGTCTTATGGCATTCAAGAAAATGAAACTTAAGGACAAGAAAACGGATAGCGAATCTGAAATAAGTGTAAAAAGCTCTTTTGTAGTAGATAGTGGTGCCACAGGCCACATGTGTAATAACCCTAATCTTCTACTTAATACTAAGCGTAAACATAGCAGCATCACCACAGCCCAGAAGGGAGCGTCTATGACCTCGCCTTTCAGTGGTGAAATTGAATGTGTTGAATGCACGCTAAATAAAGTAAACTATGTTTCAGGACTGACGAAGAACCTTCTGTCGGTGGCACAAGCAACCAGTAGTGGCAGAATTACAGTGATCTTCGACAACGAAACAGTATTATTTTGTAAGGGCAGAGTAAATGTCCCAGATGATGTTATTTTCTTAAAAGGAGTGAAAAACTCGAATCTATATTATGTTGATCTCACATGTATAATAGAAAATAAAACTGCGTTGTGCACTCAAACTGATCTCGATAATTTTATCCTATGGCACCGCCGAATGGGACACCTGGGAGTTGGAAACTTACACAAGTTACAAACACTCTGTAAAGGATTCAAATTTAATGTACCTCTAAAAGATCTTGAATTAGTGTGCACAGTTTGCTCAGAAGCTAATGCTGTTAAACTACCCCACAACACGACACGAGAAAGGGCAACAAAACCCCTTCAAATAGTGAATGTGGATGTGGGAGGCGGCATCAGTCCAGAAACCTATGACAGAAAGAGCTGCTATTTACTCATTCTAGACGACTACACACACTTAGTTAAAACTTATATAATGGCACATAAAAGTGAAAGTGCCGAGCACATCAAACAGTTCTTGATGGAAGGTGAAAATCAACTAGGACACAGAGTAAAGAAAATAAGGTGTGACAATGGAGGTGAATTCATTAGTCAAGAACTTAAAAACTGGTGTTAAGTCAAAGGCATAATTCTCGATTACACAGTTCCGTATTGTCCTCAAATGAACGGCAAAGCCGAAAGACTTAATAGAACATTGCTAGAAAGAGTTAGAGCCATGCTAAATGACTCAGAACTGCCACAATACATGTGGGGAGAAGCTGTTTTAACAGCAACATATCTGATCAACAGAAGTCCCACTTCAACAACAGACAGACTTCCTATCGAAATGTGGACACAAAAGACCCCGGATCTGTCAAACATTCAGACCTATGGCACAATTGCATACTCCAAAAAAAACACATACTTACAGAAATTAGAGATGAGAGCAAAGGAAACTGTATTTATAGGGAATAGTCAAAACGGTTATAGATTGTGGGACCCAATCAAAAACAGAGGGATACTATCCAGAGATGTTAAATTCACTGACCTACCGGGTAAGTATTTATTTAAAGCATCAAAAGACACAAACAAAATAAAGATAAAGTTCAGGAAAGAAATAACTGATGAAGAAATCCAGGAAGAAATCCGAGAACTTGAACAAAATCAGCAAGACGAGGAACAGAACCTACAACAGAACAATGGAAATGATCAGATATCAGAAGGAAGTGAACATGAAATCATTGAAGAAAACGAGAGAGAAAACAATGAACAACATGAACAGGAAGGTAACGAGGAAAGGGTAGAAGATGAAGGCTATAGGCTGAGAAACAGAAATAGTATAAAATGCCCAACCAGATTCAATGACTATGAATTATATTCTTGTTCCCAGGAAGACTTGCCACTAACATACGAATTCTGTAAAAAGGATTCAAAGTGGAAATAGGCCATACAGGATGAAATGAATGCACTTGATAAGAACAAGGCATGGGATCTAGTCAACATTGAAATGGCAGAAGGAAAGCAAATAATAACAAGCAGGTGGATATTAAAGATTCAAGAAAATGGAATTTACAGAGCAAGATTGGTGGCAAGAGGCTGCCAATAAAGGGGAAAAATGGAAATAGAAGACAAATATAGTCCAGTGGTAGACACCACGAACCTAAGAATGCTGTTTGCCACAGCAGCACAGAACAACATGTCAATAACCACATTTGATGTAAAAACAGCATTCCGTAACGGTTCATTGGATGACAAAATATTCATGGAAGTGCCTCAAGGTTATGATGAACCAAACAAGGTGTGTTTACTGAAGAAAGCCTTGTACGGACTGAAACAAGCCCCACTGAGATGGTATCAAAAACTTACATCCTTTTTAAAAGGAGAGGGACTCATCCATTTGAAAACAGACAGGTGTATCTTCAATTCTAATGATAATTCAATTTATCTGGCAATCCATTTTGACGATGGCATACTGATGGGTAAGAATCTGGAAGCAGTAAAAAGCCTGTTAGACAAACTAGAACAAACCTTTGAAGTCAAGATCACAAAGAACATGATGATTGCATAGATACATTTTCAAAACAAATTGACACGGTAAGAGTCTAAAATATTATGTACCAATGCAGTTCTTGCACTCTCGAGCCTGCCTATATCCCTCCTCTGCCCCTAAGGCAGGGGTTGAGCAAGGCTCAATGGCATGAACTTTCTTGTTGCATGATTTGCACTCATGTCTGGGTTCCCCTGAGTTGCATACTACACAGGTCTTTCCTGCCCCTTCTAAACATTTGGAAAAACAAAAACAAAACTTTAGGAATAGGAAAATGTTAGTTTAATTTGTAACACTTGAAGCAATGATCCACAAATGGTGATGCATTCACAAGTCCCTAAAAACTTCAGTAAATAGTGCACACAAGACAACAGTCAAATTAATAACTGCTGTTCTAACTTTTACTCATTTTATTGAAGTCAGGCAATCAATACTCTTAATGAAACAGAAGAGTTTGGGCTCATTATAATTAAGAACATACATAAGAAAGAATACAGACTGACTCAACATGCATTTACCTACCACGACAGAAGTCAGCATAGGGAAAGAATGAGAAAATTTCTCAACCGTTACACACATGGTTAAATACAACCTCTCCATTAACTTCAAAACCCTTTGGAAGATTTATCCATGTGCGTAACATTTGAGATAGTTTACGAACCACTGAAACAGATTAATCATTCAGAATTAATGTTCATGTGCCAATGCTCCACATGCAAAATCCCAAACAAATGCCAGATAGAAAAATAAAAATAGGTGGAAAGTTAAAGCAACTACAAGCACACTGAGGGAGACCCTACTGATTCTGGTCCAATCCCTCACTACTTGCACTGAACACAGGTTTTAATCCACTGTCACCAACAATCTTCTTGTCTTTGCTGTTTCCTTTTTCTGAGATAAAGTTATTAACCCAATGAACAAAACAATAGAAAAAGGTCCTATAGGGAAGAGATATCAAACCTTCCATAAGTTGCTTTATCTTCAGCATGTGTTTGCACTCAAACACTTTCCACAATGTTTTATCTGGACAGTCACAGCTTGTTGAGGTTACTTTATACAACTTTCCAGAGGTTGTTTGAGAAACGACATTGTAGGAGCCGTCAACAGTATTAAATGTGATGTCCCCGTCAGAAATTTTATCAGCGTTTTCAACTCTGGTCATGTTTGATGCTGGGGCAGCTTTGTCTGCTGGGAACATGCAGAATATCAGTGGCCAAAAACCAACTAAATACAATAATACACATTGAAGGAAAGGTACAAACTGGTGGTACTTTTGGTTTCAAACAATGGTTTCACAGATGGATACGTCTTCCTCTCCCTGAAACCTATTAGTTTGATGACAAAAAAGAAAACAATAACACAAAAATAATATACCAAGATAAAGTTTTGAAATTAATTTTTCTTCAAGTACACCACTACTTGCCTTTCCTTGGTGAGGACACTAGTCGCCAAAATCTGCATTTGCCCTCCTGTTTCGCACAAGCATAATAATTTCGCCCAGGCTGTTTGGCATTTGGCCCAGCGATGAACCTGATCAAAACGAAAAAGTTAAGATAAGATTTATATGGCAAATCTAAAGTCTATTTCTAACAAATCTCACTTCTTAGTTTTTTGCTTAGGTTTGCAAAAGCAGAAGGGGCTTATGTTGTCCTCTCCTACTTCCACCATGATGTCGTTAAAATCGTCATTGAAAAGGTGACCTAAAGGACAGCATCAAAGTTTAACATCCCAAATAAAGGTAAACCTGAAATGGGGTTAAAATACAGTAATGAACTCACTAAAATCTGTTTCAGCAGTTCTGACAGTTGACACGGATGATTCCTGAGTTTTAGCACCAAGGACTTTTAGCAACATCTGAGGTGTGTGGGAAATTGCCTCAGTTGCTGTTAGATTTCCTGAATCAGTATGGACTAAATATATCTCCGTTGTTGCATTAGAAGTAGCTTGAGACGCCTTGGCTGTCTCATTAGAAGTTCCCTTGGTTGCTTGTGAACTCTCTGAGTTAGGAGCAACCTCAGAGATTTGATCTGTTGCATGAGAAGTCACCTGTGTTTCTTGGGTTTCTGATTCTTAATCAGAAACTAAGTCAATGTATAGCAATGCAACCTTTTTTTTCCTTGAGAAATGGTTTCACATCCAATTCATCATCTGAAAAATAAATAAAGCATTTAAAATTTTACATTTGAACAGTGCGTATTTGATGAAGAATAAGATGAACAAGTAAAATAATTACACCTGTGTGCACCAGGTTCATTGAGGTGTCCTCCATGGACTCAACACTGTTGGTTTCTTTTTCAAAAATTTGGCTATAACTTGAAGTTTCACAGGTGGCTTTTACATTAAATCCAAAATTTTCTGATTCACTTTCTAAAAAAGAGACAAGTTGGAAATTATGGTATCTTTTTGATTAGGTAAAAACAAGGCATGGCTGATAACAAATTGTACCTGAATCTGAACGAATTTGGTTCCTTTTGGGCTTCAATTTGGAGGTCTATCAAGCAACGCATCATCCTCTGAAAAAAAAATAATCTGTTTCAGATTTAGAATGTAATGAAGAATGATAAGGTGCTGTTTTGCTCATGAGCTGTACCTGATTCTGTATCCAGAACTCTTCTACGTGATGATTCATGCATGGGGTTGCCAATTTTGCTTTGGCAAATGCCTGAAATAAAAACAGGGACAGGCGAAGTGCAAATTGCATTTTAAATGATGACAACACATTTGGGAATTGATTGTTTTGAAAAAAAAAAAATGTTCCTGGAGTCTTGCGTTTATTGCCAATGGCAGTCAATCTTTTTTCTTTTTTGGTCTTTTCACGGCCCTTACAAACAACTGCAGGCAGCTTAACTGAACGAAACATGAAAATTGATTTTCAAATAAAATGCAGCACCACATTTAACACATGACCAAAAACAAAACACTCACGTTTTGAAGATTTATTTTGGGTAAAGACCGTTCGGTTACATTCTTTTGGTTTCCCCTTTATTTTAACTGAGGAAGGAAGTGTGAGGCTGCGTTGGCCTTCAGAGTTTTCGGGAGGGGTACACTCAACTACCTCAGAGGAATCTGAAGCATCTCCTTCTTTCTCTGCATCATTTGGGGTGGTTGGACCTATAAGATGACAAAATTAAAACAGTGAGGTATCTCATCTGATTTCATTCTATGAGGAAATTATTCCTAAAGGCGCTACCACAATGGGGTCAACAACTCATAGCTCATTAACTTGTGTTTTCATTTGGACGGACTTGTAAGCCATCTGGTTACTCTCTGTGATCAAAATGTGATGTAGTCGTGTAGAGCTCAGTATTCCTTATGGTGTAGGACTATTTTTGGTCTTTTCATCAACACACATATGAATACTCTGCCAGATGAACTGTATACACTGTATGCAGTAAATACTGCATACATGCTATGTATACAGCAAATACTATATACATGCCATGTATACAGCTAATGCTGCGTACATGCCCATGTATACAGTAAATGCTGCGTACATGCTCATGTATACAGCTGGATCTGCCTATAAACCCCATGCATTTTTTTTATGTGTACATCCCATGTACGCAGCATTTACTGCATACATAGGCATGTACGCAGCATTAGCTGCATACATGGGCATGTACGCAGCATTTGCTGTAGACATAGCATGTACGCAGTATTTACTGCATACAATGTATACAGTTCAGCTGACAGAGTATATAACAAACATAAAATTGCCTGATGCAACTAATTCAAATTAACAATTTTATTTAGGTTATTATATATATTATATGGTGATGAACAGACTTACATTAGTCTAAAGCCATAAGGAATAATGTTGCCTACAATATTGTATCACATTTTGATTACAGAGACTAACCATATGTCTTACAAGTCCGTCCAAATGAAACAGTTGAAAGACAAGTTGATGAGTGATGAGGTCATTGTGGTTAAGAAAAAAGGTTATCGTACCTTTGCTGTACAAGGACAGTTCTTGCCCATTTTTCCATGATGAAATAACTTCCTTCAGGAACGAGGCTCTCATTTCATATTGCATAGTACCACAAACTGAAAGTAATTCAGCCAATTCTCCACCAAGTTGAAGGCCACTCTTGAACTTTTCACTTTTTCCTTTTGGCTTCATCTTTGGTGGCATTTTTAACTTTACAAGATTGCCAGGGGCACTGCCAGAAGCATTGTCATGATCTGCAGCAATCTCCTTTACCACATTATAACTCTGAAGCCACCTCTGGCTGACGAGGTCTTTTGAGAAGCGTGGCAAACCTGCAGATAACAGTATTATCGCACTGATGCTTAGTTGTAACGAAATTAGGACTCTTGATCATTATTACCTTCAGCAGCTCTCATTCGCATAATGTGGCGACATTCCAGCAACAAACTTTTTGAAAAATAACAATTGCAGGAAGTAAGTGTGGTGTCATAGATAATCTTCACTGGTTCCTTCTTTGCCTCTTCTAACTCAACTCTGAGGAACTTGGCAGCATAAGCAGTGCAAGTATCAAGAATCATTTGAACCTCTGGATCATTACAATTAGCTACATAAGCCTTTTTAGCAATCATCATGAACCTTCTGTATCCCATTGTGTTGGCTTTGTTGTTTAGAAAAGCACAGATCTGGACTATGCATTCCTTCACTTCAAAGGACCTATCAACAATCTGAAAACAAAGGTATGATTGAAACCAGGTTTGTCATGACAACCCTTTACAAATTTAAATATACTAATAAACTTTACTGCTTTGATCTTTTGGTTCATACTCTCATTCCTGTTGGTAGTGTCGTTGCCTAGGTTTGGACTTAGGCTTTTGGATCTCCTGGTCCAAGCACTTGGGCAGTGATGGTAGTATTTGTCAAAGTAATCTGTCATGAAGGCAGCCGATGCAACTTTCTTCAAAGAGTCGTAAAGCTCATTGTACTCTTCATCAGATTTGCTGTAAATCATATCTGAAAGGGTTTTTCTAACTGCCTCCTTGTTTTTTTCATTCTTTGTTCTCCGCTTAAAAGAGTTTGGAACATGAAATGAGCAAAGTTGTGCATCTACATGGGGAAGCACTTCTTTGATTGAGCTTATTTCACTCATATCGTGGTCAATTACCACAGTTTTTGTTTTGAGTATGGCTTCCTCTCCCACAGCATTCCTGAACTGTTTCAATATTTCTGCGTAAGTGTCTACAGTTTCGTTGACCAAGAATGAATAGGCAACACACTCTGTGCCGCCAAGGCCATTCATAGCATTAATTAGCAGCAGAGGCATTTTGTTCTTGTTTGTATTGTAAGTCGAGTCTGCAATAAGGACCTCTGGAAACTTCATAAATGTGGCCGGCATGTTTTTGTGCATTATGAAAATAAATTGGATGTTGCCTTCAGCCTCATCAGTACCAATAACTATATGGTCACCATCATCTTCCAATGTTTTTAAATAACGCATGAGGTCCTCTGTTTCGGTCCTTCCCTCTCTCTCTCTTCACGTTTCGCTGCATGCCTGTATTATTTAAAACAAAAACATAAATAAAAAGAGAGGCTAACATAGTGTTGCTAAGTGGTTGAAAATTGGTTGTCACCATCTTACCTAGCGTTGACCAGGTCTTGGCCAGTTAATTTCTTCCCAGTTTCATCTTGTATACGCTGAAGTAAGAGGGATGGCTTCACCCGCAGTTTCATAAGCTTCCTGGCATTATCTAACTGGATGGTGTCGAGGCCCCTGACTTCTGGATAGAATTCAATGACCTCCTTTAATGTCTCATGACTGTGCTCCAAGGAGGCCTTGTCAATCACGAGAACCTGCCTGTCCAGATCTGCGAGTACAGATATGAAGGCTTCACATCCAATTTTGAATGTACTGAAACAGAAAAGACAAATGTTATCAGCAGTAATAAAAATATTATTGATGCTTCACATAAGAAAACAGCAAAAAATGGAGGCACACACGATTGATTAGGTCGAAGACCAGAACTTTTAGATGTGTAATGACCAAAGTTTTTGCAGCGGAACAGAACTGATTTATATGTCAGGTTTTCATTATATTTTTTCTTCTTCAGACCCATGTTTACTGTGTCCACCTTTTTACTGTTTGCAATCGTAAACACAGTGTTGGTGGTCTGACATAACTTCTTCATTGCATCTTCTAGATCTTTATAAGTTCTGAATGAAGCGCCAACTGTGATAGCATGTAGACATGGCTAAAACAATTAAAACCATTAGAAATGTAAACAAACAGAATAAACATGTCACTGGATAATAAGGAAAAAGGAGCAAAAACGCGGTCAACAAAAAAACGCATGCTGACTAGCTTCACCACATGGACGAAGGCATTCCGCGTGGCATGCAGTACCTCGTTTACCAGACATGCTCAATATTAACGCACTAAACTATTTTGAACAACAAGAAAGAGCGCTAACAAATTGCACCCAGGGACGCGACCTTCAGAGCGCCTGGGTCTACAAAGTTCACTTTAGGCTCAACCTTGTGAACACTCTAACCTAACTTCTAACAACCCCAACCTTCTTGCCTTCGTTCCCACATAATTATAACCAATTTACCTCTTTAACCACGTCATCTCCCGCTGACATTTTGCCAATTCTTGGCTTGGCGACGAAACAAAAACAAGGACAGTACTAGACTGCAGAACGGGTTCAAGAACGGACGACAGAACTCAGAAGACAATCTGGTGGCCCTTCACGCCCTTGACTTCGTTGATGAGACCGGATGAGACGCACGCCTCAATGCCACGATCCTTCGGCTCGGTTCGGATCTGGCCGTGACAGTGGGGGCAACATTGCATAGAATTTTTTTTTTTTTAACAAAATTTGTCATCTTGGTTTATGGATACAAAAGATCCAAAAAACGAAGAATGTGTGAAATTTCACTGTGAATGTTTTGGAAGAATGGAGCACATTTTAATCCAAAAGCCATCGTTTTTCTTACAGTGGGTGAACGTTTTGTTGCCTATCCTGGACCCCTTCTTTCCGCAGCTGCAGCCATTTTGAATGTTGTTAACCTAACTACCGAGGCAGAAGGGACCTACCTGGACCACAGCTAGTATTAATATTGGACTTCTGGCCCATTGGAATAGACCAGACCCTTCCAATGCTCGAGGGCGAAACCGCTGGACCGTCCCGGCCAACGTCGCAGGAAGGGATTCCCGTGGAAACAACTATTTTCAACAAGCGTGGGAATAAGGATTTTCTGGTTTATCTTCACGCTGCGTGGAAATTGTAGCTTTACATATTATGTGCACGCCGCAAAGTTTTTCGGGCGTGTACATAAGAAAGACTCATGTTGCGAGCACGCGGCGTGATAATAATGGGTAAATTAATTATTTTCACGCGGTGTGCCTATTTTTTAAAAAAACATTATGTGCACGCCGCACTTGCCGGGATTCGAACCGGGGACAAAAACATGACGCTCAGGTGCGATACCACCCACCCACCATGCCGACCTGCCGGGGAAGGGTCCTCCCTGGAAACACTTTTTTCCAACCGGCGTGCAAATAAGAAAACATTGTGTTCGACGCACGCCGCGTGTAGCTTTCTACAAGAAATATTAAATGCACGCTGAAAAATATTTTAAGCGTGTCAATAATGAAATATGCTTCTAGGGACACACCGCGTGAAAATAAAGCTTAAAATTACTATAGACACGCTGGAAAAACGCGGCGTGGAAATAAACCTAATTTATATTATACACACGCTGGAAAAGCTTTTCCGGCGTGCAAATAACTTGTTTTTTATTATATACACGCGGCGTGTCTATAATCACTCCGTTTAATTTAACAGATGTAAGTAGCAAGTTCAAACAATGTGTTGAAAAGCTTCAGAGTAAACTTCAGTACTACCAAGAAAAAGGACGCCAAATATATGAAGAAAACAAGAAATTAAAGCGATTGTTATCGTCTGCCAGAGATGCTTTGAATACAGGTCATTTGCATAGTTTTTTTTTATTTTTTCCAGCTTGTCATTGTTTATTTTCTTTATTATTGTTTGAGTTTTGAGAATTATCAAGCATTATGTTTTAATGATCCAACTTAATTGGTAGCTCTCTTTTTCTTATCATTTGGGCTGTCTTACCATATTTTGGTTCTCAATCTGTTCAGAAGAAGCAAAGAGCAAAGAATTCAGTTTCCCCAGTGAATCATTCCAGTAATCTTCTTTACCGCCAACAATCTCTGTTTTGATTCCAGGACTTGAGAGTTTCTCTGCTGCAGCCAGTCATTCAACAGACATAGATGATTCTGTTTATACAACTCTAGAGAGTGGAGGTATGAGATTTTGGTTTGAATTTATTGTGCGAAGGAATGGGATTGCAGGGTGGGAAGGAACATTTTGTTTTTAAGTTCTATAATTAGTATTTTCTTTTTACACCATTATTTACTGCAATAGATTACTAATAGAACACAAGAACTTGTGCGCAGTGGTACGTTAGAGCTCTAACTTCTTTTTTGCATTTCAGTGTCAAAAAAATCAACTTCTAAAGTGACGAAGGTGCTTCATTTTGATGTTAAAGGTAATTTACGATGATCAGAAACAAACTTTTTTGTTTGGTGGACAAGTAAAGATATTTTTAGCTCTGTATCTGGTTGTTATTTCAGGAACCAGGCTTGCTTCTTCATCGCAATCTCCTATTGAAGTGTCTTCTGTCAGCACTGGTAAAACAAAGGCATAAAAATTACGCCCTTTAGGGCATAAATACTCTTTCACGCCCTTGCAAGGGCAAAATTCATTTATGCCCTTGGAAAGGGCGTAAATGGTATAGGAATTTCAAGCAAAATTTCAATGCCCTTCCCAAAGGCATTGACGATTTATGCCCTTGAAGGGCGTAAATCGTTAACGCCCTTTAAGGGCATAATTTTAATGCCTTTGTTTACCAGTGAGTGACGATGACTCTTTGGCCAAGCATACTAAAACGAACAAGCAAGTGTCAAAGACTGGTTCGAAGCCAGTTGGGTCCAAATCAAGAAAATCGCCTGAGTCTAAGGCATCAGAATCTGGTTTGAGCCAGAAAAAGATAGTTCAACTATCAGAAAGAATTAGAAAAGATATGACAGGTGAAGAGCCCCTAGAGTGTAATGAAGTTGGTCAGGTAAGGAATGCAGGATATGGGTTTTGCCAAGTTAAATTTTATTACTGTGTGTTACAAAAGTCTGTGGTCGCAGGTCACTCTTGGCCCTGAAGTTTGCATCTCTAAAGAGAAATGGAAATACATCAAGGGTCAGACGAAGAACTCACTTTTTATAAAGAAACTGGCAACAAGTGTCTACGGGCATGATGCCCTGAAAGTTCGTACTGTTGGAAAGTCGAAAACCAACTCTACTAAACTGATTGCCACCCCTGTGAAAGTTGACACGTTTGTTGGTAAGCCGCTAATTTTCACATCTAATTTTTATATGTTACTCAGTTCTTAGTGTCTGCTCAATGTTGCAGCTGCTCTCCGAGGGAAGTTGCTGGCAGACAACCCATCTATCCCCAACGTTGATGCTGCAGCTTTAGCTGCCAGAGCTATCCTCGCCACTAAAATGCAGGATGAAGCCAGGCCTGTGAAAGGTAAGTTTTTTTGTTTGTTTTATTTGCATATGTTGTCGGGCATGCACCATTAGGTTTAAAAGGAGTGCTTGTCACCAGTTTGGATAAGCCCCTGCCATTGCCAAGGTAGGCAAAGCCATACACATTACGTCTACCGGGCTTGCCTACCCTCTCGATGGCAGGGGCTTGGACTTGGAAGGCTTAGCGCTCCTTCTCCAACTTCATGGTTCGTACCCGCATTTGGCCCCAGGAGTGGCACACAAAATTGTTAGTGATTTAACAAACGCAAATTTATTTCTTCTGGTCCTTTCAGGCAAAAACGACGATGCCAGCAAGAAAAACTAAGTCTAATGTTCACCTAGCGCCGTGATTTCGTGACTAGCTTTAAACAGTTCTCTTTTCTTAGAATAAACAATTTTC
Source organism: Stenchaetothrips biformis (assembly GCA_030522485.1). NCBI lineage: Eukaryota > Metazoa > Arthropoda > Insecta > Thysanoptera > Thripidae > Stenchaetothrips > Stenchaetothrips biformis. The sequence continues at coordinate 4,132,736 of CM060086.1, forward strand.
ATCAATATTTTGTTTTATTTGCTGCTCCTTGCACCGCAACCTCAAGCACTAGGTATTTTCGACAGGATATTTTCCATTGTGGATGTTCTCCACTGTGGATAATCTCCACTGTGGATACTTTCCACTGTGGATAATCTCCACTGTGGATACTTTCCACTGTGGACTACTGCCTATGGATTTCATCATTTCCAGCATGGAATTAGGTTTCCAGAGTGGATCTTTCCCACAGTGAAATTTTCAAACCCAGAGTGGAAAAATGTTCCAATTTACATAGGGATTATAAAACCATGTGGATATCATAAACCAGAATGGAAATATTCCAGACCAAAAAACCACATGGGATATAAAGCTGGGTATAAAAAAAGAAACCAAGCCAATTAGGAAAACACACCTGGTAGAGACATTGATAATCACTTGGCACTTATAACCTTCTTTCGAAGTAACTGCCATTCAAATAAGCCTACGCAGTCAAGCAAGATATACCACTCGGCAAAACAGAGACAAACACGATGGTGCAGCAACAGGGGTCAGGGGGTGGGGGAGGAAAGGCAGGAGAGCGGGTGGGGCAGGGAGCAGAGGAGGCAAGGCATTCAGGGCTGCTGCGGCAACCCATCCTACGCGCGTGTATGGCGGGTTTGCCTACCCTCTGCGTCACAGGGACACTGTGGGCCAGAAGACCGGCGCCGGCGGCAAAAACTCTAGTGTAGACGTGTTTTCAGATCCTTAGTCGCTTAGTGGAACTCGAACCGAACGTGTGACCCCACGAATGGATTGCTCTCCGAGGGAGAGATCTATTGGTGTAGTCGCATGTTAGGTTCGAGTCTTATAAAGCGACTCTCGAAACGCGTCCGGAGTTTTGGCCGCCTGCGCCGGTCTTCTGGCCCACTGTGCGGCGCGCGTACGCTCCTCTCTCCACCTTCCTATTGTTCACTCCCAACCCTTCAGAAGCGCAGGAAACGTAAACGAACAGCAGGGTAGGAACGGGATTGAGAAAAACGACAAAAACCACTATTTTGGCTAAAATAACCAAAAGTCGACAACTTTGAAGTCCTGTAGCTTCTTAACGGCTAGTCAGAAAAATCTAAGCGAGTGCTCATTTGACTCGTAGGGACCTATTTTACAAGGAAAAAATTATAGAAGGCCAAAAAATCTCAAGGAAAAAAAGTCCCAAGACCAATGTAAATTTTAGGGTGTTTTTTAGTGGTTTTTTGAGGCTGGCGATGCAGGTATTGTCCCTCGTCAATTCTGAGTTGATATTCTTGTTTCTTGGTGAATTTCACATAGCCCCCTCGGATGAAAACTGTCAATGTACGGCAAAATACCCAAATCCACGTTTTTACTCCAAAAATGAAACTAGATTCGATACAGCTCAGCCAAAAAAAATTTTTCGGGGTATGTCTGGGCGGCAATGGACTACCCATTAGGTGCCTAGAGAGCCCCCAAAATTTCAGGAGGATCGGAGGGGGTCATGGCGAGGTCCGGCTTTTCTTATTTGATATTGCTCATAACTTTGCGAGAAAACCCTCACCCTCGTCCCTTTAATGAGTGTTACGTTAACCGTCCGTTAATTACAGAGTTAATTGTGAGAAACAGTTTTATCTTTTCTTCATTTTAGAACTAATTTTCGACACTATTCCGGTTTATCAAGTTTAGCATGACTTTTACCACCATTTTTATCTCACCATTATTATTATTATTATTATTATTATTATTATTATTATTATTATTATTATTTACTCTGGACAGTGGCAGTGTAGGTCTAGGCTGCATTCCAGTTCCCAGAAAGGTGATCGCATTATGAATTTATCTTGAATTTTGCTTCCCTATGCCTATCCTTCAACCACATTTTGAAAAGCGGCGCGCTTTTCAAGGGTTCGTATTGGCCAGTACTACAGGCTGCGCGCGCACTGGTGGGTCAAGGGACTGAGGTTTTGGGAACACTGATGGTTTGTAAGACTTCTATTGTTTGTAAGGCTGAACCTCTACCTTACAAATGTGTCTCCGATGGCCTAGATTTTAGGGGGTGGGGTTGGTCCGTGATGGTTTGTAAAACTCGTATTGCTTGTAAGGCTGGACGTCCGACGTTACAAGTGTGTCTCCGATGGCTTGTGGGTCGGTCGCCCCATAGAACATAGGCATCTGTGCGTTTGTAAGCTTCGATGCAAGGTGCGTATTGCTCTGTGCAACGTTTGAAAGGTGGACCGCCTCTGCTCGGGAGCTCCGTTATTTTGAAGCATGAAAGGGCACAAAGCCATTTTTCAGAAAGGTTACGCTCAGTACAACCTTTGAAAGGAATAAGTCCAGAACAAACTATATTCCTCCCGGTCCAAGTTCGCCCTCTTCGCGCCCGTAGGCCGGCGGAGTGGGGGGGGGGGGGGGTGATTTGCAACCATCACGAAAAAGGCGACCTAGGCTGGGAGCACTGTACGTTGGAACGATATTTTATTATTTTTGCTTTAACGTCTAGACGTGGAAATCGCGCAGGTGACCTGGAGGCTGCTGAGTCCGTTGAGGGTAACGCTGTCCACCCCGGCTAGTACTAGGCTCCTCGTTGGACGCAGTGTTGCCAGAGGGTGGAGAGCTCGAGTCCCCGGCAGAGCGCTAAAGTCGCGCAAAGTCGCAATACCTCGAATCACGCTAAATCGCGCGCTCTTCGTTCAAAATAGCCTAATTTCGCGACTTCTACCTGAAATGTGAAGCCATCGAGATGGCTTTAGGTGGATTAAGCTAAACGCAAAGAAAGACTGTCCCATTTTTTCATAACAAAAATAATTATTCGTCGCCAACTACGAACGACGCTAAGGACTAAAGACGAAAAATCGCCCAAATCGCAGGCTCTTTGATGATAATCGCCCGAAATCACGGCCGTTTCTGAGATTTATCGCAAATTTGCGACTTATCGCGATTCTCTTTTTTCTGTCGCATCAAAAATGGCCCAAATTGCGAAAAATCGCGCAATCAGGCAGCACTGGTCGGACGACGTCGCTGACGACTCATGAGTCCGGCCCTAAGAACGCTTGCCAACATCCGTCGTCCGGCGAAGGGACTCACCGGGCATGGGAGGCAGGACTCGTGTTTGTCATGCTGCTGTCCGGGGATCTCAGCCCCGACCGTACGTTGTGTTGAACGCCAGTCTCAGACACCGTTGGCAGCTGACCTGGTCGCCGCGGCGGAGATATTAGCCGAATCTGCGCAGCTGACAGTGGCTTTTTGGCGAGTCTTTTTGGGTGTCGGCTTTTTTACGTACTATCCCCCCCCTTCCCCCTTGCAAAAGCGCTCAAGTTCAAAGTCACGTGTTCCCATCGCTTACCTGACCATCGATGACGGCACTTGTGAACACATCACTAACAGGGGTGAGAATAGTAGCCAAAAGAACCTTCAAGTCATCAAGAAACTTGAAGTCACCGTAAGATCGCCCAACCTTCAGATCTCCCCAGTATATTTCCAAATTTAAACTAAATGAATGCTACATTTTTGCCTGTGAAAGTCATTCACAGGTTCCGTTATCGATTGAGGCCGCCCGATTACGCTTACTTCTATTAATAGCCTCTCCCTTCGGTAATGACGCGCTTGAGAGTCAAGGGCCCGGGCGGTTGGCTGTACCCGCGACTGTTCTCAACTCCTGATCGCCGAGTTCACAGGGAAATTACCTTACTCCGAAATTGGAATAGAAAAAAAAATTTGTCGTAGATGTACGATAAATTTTGTGATTTATCATTTACAATGTGAGTCGTACATTAACAACTTCTGACTGACGTTTCACTTTAGCTCGTTACTCGAATTTAAGTCGATACCCAGTTCTTGTTAATTTACAATCATGAATTGTAATTGTACAACATCTTTCATGGAAAATTTTCCCGTTCCCCGTACGACGATTTCTCCCAGTGGTTCAAAGCAAACTATGCAACCATACACCGTCAAAAGCTACCAACAAATGCTTCGTATTTGCGAATTATTTTGAGGCTGTGCATTGCGCAAATCACCAAAAGCTCTTCCGCGATACGCATCCGGATTACGCGGGACGTGGGGTGCAACTAGCGTTCAGAAAAAATTTTCATCATGTCATCCCAGTGGCGCTTCAATTCGTTGATGAGAGGTCTGAATCTGGACTGATGAAGACCTGACCGATGACCGACTGACGAATGAATAGCGTCTAAATTTTCAGACGGAAGTCATGCGACATTCAGCCTACGATTTTCACACGGGTTTTCACATTGCGGTGCAATTCCTCTGCAATTGCGAAGGAATTCCTTCCTAATACGATGATTATCCTCTGCAACTGCGAAATACCCTTCACTGTCTCAAAAAAAAAAAAAAAAACGCAGTAAAACCCACGTTTACACCGGTAGACATCTTTTCTGATTTCGAACCGTACTCTCAACGTACGGTATTCCGAGATACGGTTAAACGTTGTGCATATCCCTTTAGCATTGCAACAGGACTTTCCTGTACCCACAGACACCGTAGTTCGCGAGGTACGGTGATTAACCGGTAGACTGCTTTTCCGGTCGGACCGTGATTTTCTCGAACATTGAGGCATAGTATTTCCTTCCTATTAAGAATTAATTTATTTGCAGTTTCAGAGGAATTGTTTCGCCAATAACAACAACTGCTTCGCAGTACAGGGCCTCAAAATACTTCGCAATTACGAATTACGCAATTACTTCGTAAGGTTTTAACAGTTTGTTTGCATGACGAACAAAATCTGTATTGCCAACAAAATAAAAACATGCGTTACTTTTCTATCAAATAAAGCTAGTTTTGTTTGTAATACGAACAAAGTCTTGTTTTTGATACGGTCACACAGTTTCCTTTATACCTAACTTACGATGTTTTGACCCAATTTTTTTCGTAAGGAAATGAGAAGTGAGATGTAAGCGGTTGGGTAGGGTGCGGAGTCTATGAGGGACGTGACGCGTATGTGTTTAATACCGTTGACCCGGGGGGAGGGGGGAGAGTGTATCCGGGTACTCCGGAGGTCACTTCTTCTAAATGTTGTTTGGAGTAGTATTTCTTAGCGTGAAGAAATTTACCATTCTAAATGGAGGCTAAATTACAATGTAAATGGGCTACGTTGCTTGGCGAGACGATTTCGTACCGAGATGACGTTCATGTTACAATTTCGTGAATGATGAGCTTCCTTCGAGTGGCTAAGGTGAGTGAAGGTTTTTAAATCACACTAACGAAAATCACAGCTGGTACAAAAACAACCATTTCTGGAAATGAAAGGTATGTTACAATATTGGATTAGATGCATAGGGTTAGAACGGTTTTTTTTATGTTCATTTTATTTTCTTTCCAGCGTGATATAACTGGCTGAGCGTTTATTGGCTGAGCGTTTAGCGAAGCCAGTCACTCGGCGCTCGAAAAAAAAACAGTGTCTGTTTGTGTGTGTTCACGATTACGGCCGAACGGTTTGTGCTACAGTATTCCGCTTTGGCACGCACTTTCGTATCAACGAAAGGAAGACACCTATTGATTTTGGTACAAATCGGACAATTTTAAATGTGGTTAAAGTGTAAAAAATAAACATTTTTGGTTGTTTTGTTCTAAAATTGTGCATTTTTGAAGGTCTAACAGCCACGGCACTATTTTTGTTGAGCTCAGCATCTATTTTTACGTATAAACTAGCCTACTGCACTATTCAGTGCAACGGTTATATTTATAGAGACATAAATTTCTCTGCTGAAAACGACTATAAATTCTGCACTGGTCCGTTAAATTTTGTCAAAGACGCCGAAGACGCAAATGGCGAATGTGTGGTAGTCGAAGTGGAAGCACAGGGGATGAAGTAAGGTTAGGTTACGGTTGGTTTGGTTTGTATTGTCACAGATGCTTGTTCGGCTCCTACTCGGAATAGTACCTTTCCCCAGTGAAGTTAGGTTAGGTAACGGTTGGTTTCGTCAGTTTTGCCACTGTAGTTTGTTGAGCCCTCACCCCGAATCGGACAAATCCCAAATGAAGTTGGGCTATGTTACGGTTGGTTTGGTTAGTCTTGCCGATTTGTTTGATGATGCTCCAACTCAGAATCAGTGTTCTCCCCAACCTGTTTGGTTTACTTCTATGGTCTACCTTATCCTTCTGTTTTTAGAAAAGTAAACCGTTCAAAACTCGTCCATCTTAAAACAAACCTGAGCACGAAGCAAGAGGATGATCTTTTCCCGCAAAATTTCGGCCGGCAGGCCTAGGTAGGAGGGGAGCCTACACTGTCAGAAATTTAGTTGTTAATTAACAACAAATCTATTGCTATTTTTTTTTCTGACAACAGTTGTTTTTAAACGACAGCAGTCGTTTACGAACAGAGAATGTTGTTGATAAGTGACAGTTGGGTCATTCTAAAACAACTTACTTGTTGGAAGACAACTTTTCCGTCGTTTCAGTTTTAAACAAAGATGTTGTAGGAAAACGACTATGTTGTTGACTGTTGTTTTCGGACAATCGTTACGGACAGTGTAGGCGTAGACGTAGTGAACAGGCGCGCTCTATCGTCAGTGAGCGAAGCCTTTTACGCGGAGATTACGACTGGCGTACCTCCTACCTAGTTCCCTGCACTCACCTCAATGCTTTTGTTAGAAGTGCTGCGGTGGCCTTGAGGTGCCCGTTGCCCCGTGCTGTGAGTAGCCACGTCAGTGCTGAAGCCACTCATGTGCCTCAAGTGTGGTTGAAGTCATCGGCAAGTATAGCACTCTTGATAGGAGGCGACCACTCCACCAATGAGACGTAAATCCACGTGACGACCCAGGAGAAACACACGGACACGTCAAGGTTTCGATGCCGCGACGGCATTTCCCAATCGAGGGGAGTGGGAAAATACAGTACTGCCAGATTGCGCGATTTTTCGCAATTTGGGCTATTTTCGATGCCCTGATTGCGACAGAAAAAAGAAAAAAGTCGCAAATTTGCGATGAATCTCAGAAACGGCCGCGATTTCGGGCGATTATCATCGAAGAGCCTGCCATTTGGGCGATTTTTCGTCTCCAGTCGTTAGCGTTGTTCGTAGTTGCCGACGAATGTTTTGTTATGAAAAAATGGGAAACAGTCTTTCTTTGCGTTTAGCTTAATCCACCAAAACCCATCTCGTTGGCTTCACATTTCAAGGGGAAGTCGCGAAATCAGGCTATTTTGAATGAAGAGCGCGTGATTTAGCGCGATTCGAGGTATTGCGACTTTGCGCGACTTTAGCGCTCTGCCGGCGACTCGAGCTCTCCACCTTCTGGCAACACTAGAAATATATCATTTTAAGGTCAAGTGGGAAAATCTGAGGCAATGAGCTGAACACACGACATAATGGAAAATTTTCAGTTTGGTTTGCGTGTTTTGGAATTTGTTTCAAGCAACCAAACAATAAAACCGTCTGTTGAGTGGTAACGCGCTCAAAACGACCAAATCTGGTTCCGCCTAGCATGATGACAAGTCAACGGCCCAGCTCGTGAGAGTGAGTTTTCCGACACTCTATCTCCTTTCCAGGATTCTTAATGTCGATTTATAGATTGGCGGCGTTAAGGTTAAAGAGATGGCGATGAGAAACGATGAACGTTATCCGTTGAAGATGTGTGGAAGGCATTCACTTATAGACGTTTACATCGCAACACTTCTTGACGCTGTAACGGCGTTGTCCTGCTTGGACACCCGAATCTCTGACCCTCATTCAAACCCCCACACTTTGAAGTCACTTCTAAAACACGGAAATGAGGCCAGAAAGGTCGAATCTTTTCAAGCTTGTCCACAACTGCTGGCACAAAATCAACTTTTACGCTTAATTTGGACTTAATTGTTCGCTTTACTTTGTTTTCAATCACCCATTAAGTGGCATTGTCAGAAGACAAGGCATTCCAAAACCCCCACACTTTTATTAAATAGTTCGTCTAAGACCGAAAAAAAGGATAAATACTTTTGCAGATATTACTTTTGCCGGAAAGGCTGGCACAAAATAGATGCTAACAGGCAAAACTACACCGCTACCGGATCCGCCGCGCTCAGCCCAGTCAGATGCCACCCCCTGGTGCAGGCTTCTTAGCGTCGCGAAACACCAGTGCCGTACTGGATGGAGAGTGAAGAAGCTCAGTTTCATGAATTACTTCGAATGGAAATCTGCAAGTTCTGCGCACGCGAAGCGAGATCGGCATCTATTGCGCAACGAGAGAACTTTTGACCTTATCTGCTGGGCAGCCTGTGTGATGATGAGCGGGGATTGCAACACTGAGTCAAGTTGTTTCTTCATCTAGACCAGCGCAAGATAACAGACGCCCAGACAGGTATAAGAATCGGATTCTCTGGCCAGATCTGGCAAGTTGCCATGCAGCTCTATTTGTTCGCCACAGTGTGCCTGCTGGCGCGCGCCGCCTGGGCCTTGCCGAAGAACACGACTGTGGAAGACTACGCGTGGCCTCAAGATGTTCTCCTCGGCGGAGGACTGTCCGCTATCCAAGCAGAGGGGGCGTGGAACGTGGACGGTAAGGACCTGTCAAACATATTGTACCATCACGGAGAAACAATCATTCGCCACTGCGGCGGGACACCGCTCGCTGGGTCAGCCACCTCGACTCGCTGTGTTTGCAAACTGTGTCGCGTAATTAGTGAACTACTGCCTGCTGGCGATGTTACTTTTATGCGCTGAATTTAGCGCTTGTTATTTAATCAGGTACCGAAAAATGGCTGAACTGACAGACGTTACTACCGCAACCGGTTAACGCTACACCAAAAAAAAAACAAAAAAAAAAAACATGATTCGCTTGATGAGCTTTGCTCCGTCGCTGTCCCAGGTAGACCTGTTAAAATAATAGACTACACACTAAATTACTATGTAGTTTTTTCGTGCATACACTGTCAGAAATTTTGTTGTTAATTAACAACGAATCTATTGCTAATTTTTTTTTCTGACAACAGCTGTTTTTAAACGACAGCAGTCGTTTACGAACAGAGAATGTTGTTGATAAATGACAGTTGGGTCATTCTAAAACAACTTACTTGTTGGAAGAGAACTGTTCCGTCGTTTCAGCTTTAAACAAAGATGTTGTAGGAAAACGACCATGTTGTTGACTGTTTTGTTGTTTTCGAACAATCGTTACGGACAGTGTAGCTTTGCACGATATTGAGCATACGCGTGGAATGCACAGATTTGTGCGCAACAACGCACGTGGTGCTGCATGACAATGCACATTTTCATGCTTAGCAAGCTGTACTGTAAGAAACTTGTAATCTACGTGCAACAGATGTCATCAACTATCCTCAAAAGCTTTTACTTCTGCGGGCATTTTTCACATTTGCTGTCATCGTTGCCAGACAAGCCTTCTGATTCGTGAAGGCGAAAGGCTGTATCTGAAATCAAGTTTACATGCTAATCGGATTACTGTGAATAAAAGAGTCATAATCACGGCCAAATTTTAAGTAAGAACGCACTTGTTGCTCATTTAAAATCCTTCAGGAAGCCACTATCACCCAGCCGTTTTGGTGTTGATTATGACTCATTTGCAGTGATCTCGAAGACTTTTACTGTTGAGAACCTTGTTGGAGGTGTTTTTCTCCGGTCTGGAATATTAAGCTTCCCTCTGCCTGCTTGCAGACAGGCTTCAAGACTAAGTTGATGATGATTGGTGTCCTAAAATGTATTCAACACTTATGTCCCGCAGGAAAATCGGAAGGTGCCTTCGAACGATTGATCCATCGCTTAACAGAGAGGTTCAAATACAATGCAGACCGCTCAGCTGAACACTACTACCGCTTTCGGGAGGATTTGGCTCTTGCAAAAGAGCTCAAGGTAAATGTTTGTGGTAAAAGAGTGTATAACTCTACAATTTTGTTTATGATAGGTTTAACACAGTAGAAACGGCACCTCGAGATACAAGGCACTCTGCAGTTGCAATGAACCATTTCACGGCCATGTTTTAAGAATGGCGCTGATTTTAAGGCCGTTCGTAGGGGGCTGTACTTAAATTACAGTACGTAAACCTGGTTGGGGAGGGAAGGAGGGAGAGGGGTCGTTACGAATCTCACATAAGATTTTGAAGGGCCTTTTTTCTAAATTGACTCTAATTTCTCACTGTGAGAAATTGTCGTACGCGGTACGGGAAAATTTTCTGAAAGATGTCGAACAATTACAATTCTTTATTGTAAATTTACAAGCACTGCGGATCGACTTGGAATCGAGTGACGAGCTAAAGTTGGAGGTCCGTTGGAGGTTGTGAATGTATGACTCACATTGTAAATGATAAATTACAAAATTTTTCACATTGCGGCAGTTGGTTTTTGTGAACAATTTGACAGCGATGCTCTGCGTGCGTCGCTCCCTGAGCTATGAGATTGGACTAGAAGGCTCACCGCTTGCCTGGCTGGGCGGAGGGGGGGGAGGGTTTGAGTAATTATTCTTACGTAAGATGGGTGGTGGGGGGTTCACGAAATCTTGTTGACATGAAGGAAGGGGGAATCCAAAACGGCCAAAACGTGCTTCCGTAATTAAAATACAGCCCTTTGAGTATCGTGCTCCTCGTTTGAGGGGAACAGCCTTGCAATTAGTGCAATTTACAAAGCACGGCCATGAAATGGTTCAACTCTTGTCGGAACTGGGCAGAACGTCTTGAAACTCAAGTGACCTGATTTACCGTGTAAATATTTTATGAAATTTTTCATATCATATTAAAACTCTTTGTCAGGGTAATGAAAAATTCAGATCCATGTGGAAAATTGTAAAAATCTAGTACTTGTTATTCGGAATTTTTTTATCAAAATTTTCTTGTGTTGTTCTTTTCATTAGAGGCTAAGTCTATAGCCTTACGTTCCTACTTAGTACGTATAAAATGTAATCAAGATTAGGTTATTTTTTCTAGTTCAGCTTTAAGAGAAAGCAAACCGATTTTTATTACATGACTGTACGATATGCTTAAAATCTTTGATTTTAATATTAGCTTGCGTCAAAATCTTTACAACAAAACTGTTCACAATGTCAGTTTTTATGGAATATGACAGCCAAAATTTCACATTTGAAATGCAAGAGAGCAAAGTAGCTTAGTTGTCAGTTTGTCAACATGTGTGAGCGCTCCAAAAAAAAATTAATTAAGCACCTGGAATTACACCTCAAGACTTCGCCTGTAGATTTTGTGCACTTCTGTATGATGGCCATTCCACGTGGTATCAATACAAATTTGCTGGTCTGAACTTGGATTGACAAAGTGGCACGTTCTCCACCTTCCTTACAGTTCACAGGGCATCGCTTCTCCATATCCTGGGCAAGGATCTTCCCCACAGGTGACGTCAAGGCTCCAAATCCCCTGGGCATCAAGTTCTACCGTGACTACATAGCGGAAGTCAAGAAGAACGGCATGGAGCCTGTCGTAAGTACTCACAGACGTAAGCTCATTGCGGATATCTAAAATCAGTTCTTAACCGTCAACTCTATTTTTTTAAATGTTTGATGATTCCATTTTCTGTCAAGGCATTTAAATGTTGCTGTATTCTCTGAGAAATGACAAAGAAATCCGTATCAGAAAACTGTGGAAAACTTTTTTTTAGTAAATTCACAGTCTCCTGTGGAGCACATACGTATACTTGCCCCCTCCCCCCCAAATTCAAGAGCAAGATAATAAACAACGTATTATGTGCCGGACAACCCTGAATGAAGAATTCTGTAAAGGAAGCTTCAAGAAACTAACTGCCGAAAATCTATTGAATCTCTCAAAATTTCAAACAACGTTATATCCATCCACCCCTATTTGACAGAGCTGTAAAATTAAAATGTTACATATATTCTTTTTTACTACAGGTAACAATGTATCACTTTGGCCACCCTGCAGTCCTAGAGGATAAAACTGGAGGATGGGGAATAGGTGATGGTAGTATGGTTGACAGATTTGTCGAGTATGCTGACTTCTTGTTTGCAACGTACGGCGAAGAGGTGAGCTGATCGTGATGATTATAGCATTGAAGTGGTGGATCAGAGGATCCTAGCACGTTCAAGTTCATAACATTTACTGGGCAATTTATTTACATGCAGTAGAAAAATCAATGCACTGTTAAAATGAACATCTACTTAACGTTAAAGAACAATAAGCTGCTTCAGTATATGACACAAAATGCAGCACTGCAATTTATGGACATTTCTGTCTTTCTCTCTCCCCCCCCCTCTCTCTCTCTCTCTCTCTCTCTCTCTCTCTCTCTCTCTCTCTCTCTCTCTCTCTCTCTCTCTCTCTCTCTCTCTCTCTCTCTCTTATTGATATTAAGTTCAAGGAATTAATACGTGAATCATTGTTATCAAGGTACCAAATTTCGCATTATTCTTGGTATCTTATAATTATATCTTTACTAATTATTATTTACCTCAAGTTAAATGTGTCTGTTTTACTAATGGCACAAGGTCTAAATATTATACGTCAACATACTGTGACGCTGAAGTGCCCCCCCCCCCACACACACACCCTCCCTTTCTTTTTTTATTCGGCACCAAACATAACGTTCAAATTGCATTAAATTGCATTTAAATATTGGCTGCGATTTTCCACAATTTTTTGCGAAGAGAGACCGTGAACGCACGGATTAAAAATTTCGGCACGCTTATACTCAGGTCAAGTCCATTCATTTTCATTATGTATGGCTTAGCAAGGCTCGTTGGCGGAGTATTTCAGTGTCGCCCTTTAGGATCAGTGAGGGTAAAAAAAGTACATGGTAAGAAAAAAAACATCCCTCTCGGGCCGGTATTTGACCCCAGGACCAGTATGTGGATACATATTTTGACTCAGAAAATCAGCCTGAGTTCAAATTAGCCCTCGTTATTTGGTTTTGGGTTCAAATATCTGCTCCAGAGGGGTGTTTTTTTCTAACCCAGTCCTTTTTTTTTACCCCCAATGACCCTACGTCATAAAACTTCCGTTCTTGATCGCGATTCTGTTCGGAATTCAGGTTAAATACTGGACAACTTTGAACGAAGTCAACATGTTCTGCAACTACTTCCCCGTGATGAACGGCAAGCCATCGTTTGGTCCGTGCGTGTACGAGCAGGTGCTGGCACACACCAGGACTTACCGCCTCTACAAGCAAAAGTACCACGCAAAGCAAAAAGGTGCGTGCCACTGTCCGGAGGCCACGTGATCCCTGGGCCGAACCTGTGAGGACTATTTCGTTCATCCCCACACGTTCGGGAGTAACTCTACCGCCACTGCCACTAAGACCGTAACTCTGCATGCACGATTATTCTGTCAGTGTCTCCTTAAAGAATCCTTTAAAGATACCAAGAGAATGACTGAACATAAAGAGATACGGTCTTTGTGCAAGTGACGGTAGAGTTACTCCGGAAAGTGTAGGGATGAACGATCTGCGATGCATGTCCTCAGGATACGTTGGCTTGTCCGTGCTGTTCGAGCCGGGCTACCCCGCCAGTACGCGCTACGTGGACGTGATGGCGGCCGACGCGTGGAACCAGCTCTTCATGGGGACGGTGCTGCACCCCCTCGTGTATGGAGACTTCCCGGCCACGCCGCGCCGCCTGCTGCCCGACCTGCCGCACTTCAGCGACAGTGACAAGCTGCTTTTAATCGGTGAGCGCTTCATTCATTACTTGGTCTGTGAGAAACGCCAAAAAAAGTAGGAAAAGTTAGGTTACGTTGTTGGTGTTGAACAAACATTGTGGGCATGATGTTGCAATGATTAAGTTTTGAACGCTTCTGTTTAAGGGGCCTGTGATTTTGTCGGCGCAAATGTTTACAACGGTCACCTGGTCGAGTACAGAACGACAGACGACCCAAATGATGCTCCCGACTACCTAAACAGCATTCTCTCCAACATACCCTCCATCAGGTTCCTCAAAACAAGCAGTCTCGACACGGTACGTATTCAGGAAGTAAGGTGACGCTCGGTTTGAAGCATACCTCATGCTATTCCCGTATTTGAGCCTACTGGTACGCTTCAGAAATGCCATGTACTTATACAGGACCAGTATGCTTTAACGATCTTTTAATGCGTAGCGTTTCGGTATGGTTAAAACGGGCGCTCGTTACTCCTCATTTATTCCTATGTGACAAAAATTAGGTGGTAGATTTACGAAAAACGTTGAAATTTATAATTTACTAAGCGTGTCTTCCATTAATACCCTCCTACTGACCTCCCACCCTTGCCAATCACTCGATTTCAAGTCGATATGCAGTGCTTGTTAATTTACAATCACAAATTGTACGACATCTTTAATGGAAAATAGTCCCGTACCCCGTGCGACAAGTTGTCACAGTGGAAGTCAAACAATGTTAATTGGCCTTCTATATTATGATGACTTTTCACGGTAGAAACATGGTCAAGTTAAAGATGGTTAGTCCACCGCGGAATGCTCGGTGCTCGGTATGCTCTAATGGTTTGTTCCTTGCAGCTTGACAGGGAGGTTATGGAAGCGGCCGTCCTGTGGCAGTGGAATAATTACCGGATGCCCGTGATGATATCCGAGAACGGCTATGCAGATTACTCTGGGCAGGGCCTCATGGACATTGGACGAGCAGAGTGGCATAGCGTGAGTGCAATGGCCAACGGAATGGCTCGCTGAAGTACAAAGTGATAATTTTATTTAAGAACGCGCTATCGACTTACATGCACGACGGGTTTCCCGCAACACGTTCGCTGCAGAAGAGGATAAGCAGTATTCCGCTGCAGAGATGGGGCCCACAATAAAAATGAAATGTTAATATGAGACCTGGGATCAATCCTTATCGGTCGGTTACACTAAAAGGAGTCAAAATGTGTTGCCGCGCCGCCTTGAAATGAAACTCACTGTTATTGTCGCAGCGAACGTGTTAAGCTGGAGAAATACACATTGTCTATATAGCATAGCACAATTTTGCGAATGAGGTGATCATGAATGTTACATCAAAGTTCATTAAAATATTTCAGAGGAACATTATTTGTAGGGAATTAGTACTATAAGGATCTAGATACCCAAAACCCCTTGCGGATAACTTGGTTTGTATTATGGGTAATCCTAGGGTAAGAATCGTTTTACAAAACGTGATACTTTTTGTGATACGGACGACTTAGTTTGAAATACGGACGACCTTGTTTGTAGTACAAACATTTCTATCCGAATAACTTAACCTTTTGTTTTACGGTTCCTTAAGATAATAGGGTACTTCGGAGAAGATTCCAACCGGAAACCGGCTCCGCAACAAGAAAAACAAACGAGCGTCGCGTGGCCGTGCTGGGCGGTGGTGGGGCTATATTTGGCAGAGTGGGGGCATCGTGCGCGCGCCGCCTCTACCCCTACTCCGCCTATTTTGGCCCCCCCAATCCCAAACACGTCAGCGCTACGCTCATTTGTTTCTCCCGTTGGCGTGCTGGCTTCCGGTTTGAGTCTCTTCCGAAGTACCCTATTAGCAATAATAAAAAAGAAGTTATCCGTAAGAGGTTTGTAGTCTTGAATGATGCGTCTAATTTTCTCAATTATTTGTTCCTATTCTTATCAAAATGTCTTTGCCCTGATTAGGTGAACTTGCGTTCGCTCGTACGCACTGCGCGGACCCACAACATCCCATTGGTTGGTTACTTTGTGTGGTCGCTGATGGATGTATACGAGTTCAGAGCTGGCTACACGACGTGAGTACTGTATCCTCGTAGCCGACTGTTGAGAACGCATCAAGATACAGGTTACTCACTTTGTCATCCGCTTCCAGGCGTCCCTTCGGCCTGATTCACGTGGACTACGAGTCGGGATCTCTCAACCGGACCCTGAAGCAGTACTCTTCCAAGTTCTTCATCGAGCTGGCCAGGACGGGCAGGGTGCCGGACGTGGAGCAACTGCAGCCATCCGCAGCGGGCGCCTTAGCGACGTCAGTGGCGCTCAGCATAGCTGCCAGTGTCCTGCACGCTTGGAGGTGTTCCTGAAGGGGCAAGAATAACAATAGTCTTGGTGGTGTGAAGAAGATTGTTGTCCCAACTTCTGGGAGTCTGGACTTGATCTCATCCCTAGCCATAAGGCTGGCATCGCCTGGCTTTGTCAAGGAAGTCCTGAACAAGTGCAGTGCGGCATATTTCCACTGTGCATCACAAAGGAAAAGCTGCAGAGGGACTCTTTTGAAATGTTTTACTTAGCAGTTAATGTAATTCGTTAGAAGTTCGTACAGGCTGATTTTGAGAGACTAGTGCGCATTGAACGTGCATTATTGACTCCCACCGATGATTGGTCCAACTCAGACCAAGAGATTGAAGACTCGACTTACGGTTTTGACGTGCCAAAACTTAAGTCTAACTTGGGCTCCTTGAAGGACATCGCCCTCAATGAAATTGCCTCGGCTTCTGCATCTCTCCACCCACAAGCACGTGCTCTTGTCCCCCAGCTTGAGCGGTTGTTAGTTTTGCTAATAGTTATACCAGTATGAGCAGCCACGGCCGAAAGAGGTTTTTCGATGATGCGCCGTCTCAAAACCTACTTGAGGTCCACTATGGGTCAGCCATGGCTCAGTCAACTGGCGATTCTTTATGTTAACAAGAAAGAGTAGATAACCTTGATATTAACGAACTCATGAAAATGTTTCTTAATAACGAGAAGCGCCATGAAATTTTTGGTGCTATTCCATTACTGTCGTTTGGACCTATGACTTTATTGCTTTTCTGATAATTCTGAATTTGACTAGTTCATTGTTATAAGTCTTGCTTTTTGATATAAGAATGAAGATTGTAAAGATTCATTATGCTTGTAAGTTCCACATGACTCATTTTTTTCCCCGAGAATTGACCTAGTCTATTGGTTTTGTTAGCTATAGCGCATAGCAACACAGTTCAAACACCTCTCACCAAAGGAGCGCAGTCCAAACTGCATCTCTGCGATTGCTGAGTATAGGTGGTTGCCCTGGAAACTGCAAGATCTGCAGGCCGGCGCCCGCAAGGGGCCGAGCGCGAGCGACTCGCTGGCAACCACCGGCAGAGACCCTCGAGCAGCTGACGAGTGCGGTAATGGTCAGGCGGTGAAGTTGGTACATTTTGGTTTTCATCTTGTCTTGTCTTTTGATGAGATATTCTTGAACCATCGATTAAATTTATAATTTTCTAAATTCTTTTTAGTTTTAGTCTGCAAATAATTCAAATTCAACCCCTTAGTCAACATAGTGCATCGGCCGTACGAGTTTAGATCTAACCCAATAGGTAGGCTAGTGCCAGTTTTGCCAGTTGTGTGAGTTATTTTCTAGTAGGGTAAGATGCCCTATTGAGGCCAGGGTACCAGTGATGGCCACTTCACACTTTGCGCTACCATTCTATCCAGGTAAAAGAAGTTTTACAATCGAGCTTTTGGGTTTTTGCACTGTCACCTATTCGCAACACAACCGCGAAAAAATTTCGTCCCGTTAGTATCGTGCACGGCCGCGCGGGCGCAGCGCGCCGAACGCTGCGTCTTCGGCCGGCCGGCCGGTGGTTTTCTTACGGGCCCGGATTAGCGCAGGCTGTGACGGCGCCGCTCGTCAGTTGTGCATGCGAAGTCCGAGAGAGACAGGCATCAGCTGGCAGAGCCGAGAGAGGGTAAATAAACCATAGCGTGGAATTCTTTTTGAAATTCCGTGAATTTTGAGGGTAAAAGGAGGTCGGCCACTACTGGGCAGGCAAAAACGGGCCCGGCCAGTGATGGCCACTCTAGTGTTTTGAAGCGAACTTGTCAGCAAGCGACGCCGCCGTGCGCGTCCGCAAGTCCGTTGACTGCCAATGTTTTATTTTGGACCAAGAGTCTCATAAGACCCCCCCCCCCTCTCCTCGCCACCTTGTAGTGGCCAGCCCCCTTTTCCCCTCAAAAATCACGAAATTTCAAAAAAAAACAAAAAAACAATCCACGCTACAGTTACACTGAAAATCTATCGGCGTGACTTCGTGCCGCTGCAGAAGCGTGAATTAAGTGTAACGCCAAAAAAAGCGGCATGACAGTAAAGTCATGCCAAAAATCGGCGTGACTCGTAAATTTAGGCCAATTTTCGGCGTGAATTTCCTGTCATGCCGGTTTTTGGCATGACTTTGCTAATAAAACGCACTGTGCGCACCAATCCCCATGGTACTTTCACGTCAAATGACGGCGTGACGCACATATCATGCCGTTTTTCGGCGTGAATTTCCTGTCACGCCAATTTTGGGCGTGACTTTTTGTCACGCCATAATTTGGCCATATGTCTGACCATTCAATTTTCAGTGTAACTTACTCTCTCTCGACTCTGCCGCCACAGCCTGCGCTAATCCGGGCCGGTAAGAGAACCACCGCCACATCAGCTGACCCCAAGACCGCCGCCGCTGACCCCAGGGCCGAAGCAGCCAGGGGCGGATCCAGAGACGGGTTGGGGGGGGGGGATGTCGCCAAAGTTGCCTACTTACGGGGGCACAGTGCAACTTTTTGATTACCTTTCAGGCGGCTTCGCCGCCTTTTGGCGACGCCCCCATTACCCCCCCCCCTCTCCCCCTGGATCCGCGCCTGGCAGCAGCCAAGACCGCCGCCGCTGACCCCAGGGCCGCTAGAGTCGCCGCCGCTGACCCGAGGGCCTCTGCTGCAGGCCCAGCACGAAGAAGTACAACGGAAGAGGACGTAAAGCCTAGTGTGGCCATCACTGGGCAAGGTGATGGCTATGACTGGGAAAGAGGTGGCCATCACTGGGCAAATTGTACATAGTTTTTCGTTATTTTTTTCTTCAAGAATAAATTTTATTTTGCCGTTTTTCAAACTTGCGAATTTTGACTCTATCCTTCATGCATGTTCCTGAAAATTTTCATATCGGTACGACGTACGGAAGGCATAGTGAAGGGGTTAAAGGCGCAGCTGTGCGCTAAAAGTGGCCATCATTGGGCATCTTACCCCAGTGTGCCTCATGCCTTAATGGATTCGGAGCGCACCGATTTCTACCTGCTGGAACATCGCTCCGAGATCTTCAAAGCTATCAATTACCTCAAGTCGGAACCGTAACCAACCAACCCCTGCTGGGCCGTCAAGTTCGAATAGGAAGGAATATCATCCGTCGACTTCCTCAAATTCACCAACCGGGTCCTCTCATTACTTAAGTATTTTGAAACAGCATACTGCCTTGATACAGATCGTGCTAGGCTAGCATAATCTAAAACTGCCAAAGCAAAAGTTATGGACTATCCTAACGTTCCCAAATCTTGGAAAATCAAAGAAATTTGAATATTATCTGAAGAACCGGAAAAAGTTAAAGTTTCGTCAGTTTGCCTGCACTCTAAAAATTTTTCTCGGTACTTGCCGACACTGCAATCAGTGACGATAATATCCTTTGCATCACTGTACACTGTTAAAAATTCTGAAAATTCTGACCAATTTTGTTTGACTATGCTGTCTGAATCTCGATTCAGACTTTTTTTCTGGAAAATCGGAGTGCTTGTCTGTGTTTTCGGACCCTCTGTATGAAAGCTCGGTTCAGACTTGGAGTGTCTGAATATTCGCACTTGATTCTCAAATTTCTGCAGATGAACTACGTCAGACTTGGAGTCTGAATTTCCATTTCATACGATTTTCTGAAAAATTGACAAAACAAAAGAGAGCAATATACAACTTCTGTCCCACCTTATGCTGGGTTAACTGATAATCAGTCCTTGCAGTCAAAATAATGTGACTTTCTCTCTGGGACTTTAGAGGAAACGAAAGTATTTGTTTGTCCGCCAGATGGCGCAGGTGGCAGTCAAAAAGCTTGCTGCTGTCAAAAAGGCTCCTCCTGATAATTATTCAATTATTTGAACTCAAAATACGTAACACTTCACCAGCTATGATGAAAGACATGCTCCCTTGCCAGATTTATCTCTGTACTAAGAGTACGAGTTGAACAATTGACATTTGTATTTACCTCTCGCGGGAGGCTCCGTGTCGCCATTCCCTTGGATGCATCAGGCCAGCTCCTGTCTAAAGGGAGAAATTCCCTAAGGATCATTTCCCTTCAAACCTTTTTTTGCTGAGACGCTCTCCTTAGGGGCATGCCTCTCTAATATAGTTCATATGTCTTTATCATCTTTAGACCAAAATAACTCAAAAAATACTAATTCAGACCTGTGGTCTGAATTCTCGGGTCAAAATTCTATGGTCTGAATTTTCAGGCAGCATGTTTCTGAAAATATTGGTCTGAAAATTCAGAGTGCCCTATGCTAAAAAAACTTCAGTTCATTTAGTCTGAATTTTCAGATATTTTTGTTAACAGCTAGCTGTTATCAGATCTATTTATATTGCTGGAATCCCTGAACTATTTTCAGCATTGGCACCTCCTTCCTATCAACTTAGCCACCGGCACCGACTTCCGTTTCTTCAACGCAGCCTTCGCTGCCAAAGGAAATACCTACACCGAGGTACACACTCTTACAAAATTTTAATAACAATGTCACAGCATTGTTTGGAAGCCATTAACATAACACGATTGTGAAAATTCACAAGATAGTTGTGAAAGGTTACAACTTTGTTGTGGAGGAGTGGCTGTGAGCTTTCATAACACACTCCGAACAATGTTATGAAACTGCAGTTGTGAATTTCCATAACAAGGCTTTGAGATCTCCACACTCAGTTAAATATAGTTCCCACTTAAGTGCATTAGTGCTCAGAATCTTTTTGTGGGAAATAGAAACTTATATGTGGAAGTCATCTTATGATCATGATGTGAATGTTCATGACTATTTTGTGAGTTCTTTAGACAGGGTTATGGAAATTAGCACGATTACAGTAGAAAAATGAAAGTACGGTTGAATACCACGATACATCAAACACAGAAATGAAATACACTCCTTCATCACCACAGGAAATACACCTCCTCGGTGGGTCCCCAGTAGGGTGCGTCGTCCAGCGGCGACTTTCGATATCAGAGTTTGAAGACCCCTAGAAAGATTCGTTTTTTTGTGCTGATTTCGGAACTGACCTCAGTTTTTCGATTGGAGGTAATCTTCTTTGTCCTACCGGCCAAAATGTACCAAAAAGCGGCAGTTTCTAAAAAAAATGACCAAAAGGGCGATTTTTCTGGCTCAATTCTGTGTTAAAACGTCCCGGAGTAATTCTGATAGTTGTTGTCGGTGCCAATGGGTATACACAACACAAAAAAAATATGAGTGCGAGCTTGAACCCACCGAGCGGAAATGCCGGGGCCTGAGAGACAAAAGAATCGTGAAAAAAACTCCAAGAAACAAACAGCTTTGGCCCTCAAAGACCCCCCAGCGTCCGTTTTCGGTGCCCTATGCGTTCAAAGTGTTGGGTACTCTCAAAGACAAGAACGTAAGTTGAGCGGCGGAGGGCTGGGACGCATTTCAGCTGTCGCGCAGCAGCGGGAAACGTTTTTAAGGAAAACTGAAAAAACACCAAAATGCGCCTTTAGGAACTTTTTCCGTTTTTCGCCGGCCCAAAACCCATACTGGTGTTCCTTTTAGGTGACATTCGCCAAAAGCAACAATATAAAAACGAAATTTAAACTGAGGATCGGGTGCAAACGCTGCCTACACCTCAAAAAATATGCAACTTTTGCTTTAAAAAAATCTCATTCAACGGACGTTAATGAAAGCAGATGATACTCGTTTGGTTTTCTTTCGATGATATTCGTTTGGTATTGTCGTGTGTTTATTATAGCAGTGCCGCGCTGCATCGCTATCGTCCGAACGAGGCCGAGCTGGCGCCGAAGTCGGCACGAGCTGAGCAGAGCCGAGGCCCGCCCGAGTCACCCTTTGTGACGTGGCAGGCGGGGAGGGATTGTCAATTTTCCGCGCAGGCGCGAGGAGGGGGTGCCATTGTTTTCGCCCGGCCGCTGCGCGGATGAGCGACAGCCAGGCAGACATGGTCCGCCCCTTACTGCCCGCTCCTACTAATATCTATAGTAAAAGCAAGCTGACACCTTCATGTGTATAGTAGTTTTAAGTATGTTGAAATGAAATGTGAGGTGTGAAGGTATCATCTGCTAAAAAAATGTTGCTTTTGTGGGCCGTTAGCTCGAGTTCTGCTGGTCTTAGCTCAGCAAGCTTTACGCTATGCCTGCCCAGGACTCACCGCGAGGAGGTGCCTGCACGCCGAGCCCCGCCTACCCGCGGCTGCTATTCAGACTTTACTTTGTGTTGAAGTCCTTCTTGCTGCCAAATTTAGGCATGGCTTTCCTGACCGATGTCTTGGTACTTACTAGGCCGTCCCTCTCCTGCCTGGGTGTGTAAGGGCAGGGCCAACACGTCCAGCGTGCCGGCTGGATTGAAGTCACGGACCTGGTCGTCGATCAGACCATGAAGCAGCGGCGGCGGGGTGACGACCACAATGTCCCAGTCAACAAGGTCGCTGTAGTCCTCTGCTGCAAAGTGGATGTCCGGAACAGAGAATCGGCTCGTATCCTGCAGGCGCGGGAGGACGCCAAGCAACACCAACAAGTTCGCCGGTTCTCGCATTTTGGTGTTTTTTCAGTTTTCCTTAAAAACGTTTCCCGCTGCTGCGCGACAGCTGAAATGCGTCCCAGCCCTCCGCCGCCCAACTTACGTTCTTGTCTTTGAGAGTACCCAACACTTTGACCGCATAGGGCACCGAAAGTAGTATAGGTTGAACATTGTAACACTTTTCCCACGGGTTGAACTTTGTAACATGTTGACATCTTGAGCGAGGGTAACCAAACCTAAGCTAAGTCCCCCATCCCCTGGATGGCACTTTGTAACATGTTGATATCTTGAGTAAGCCTAACCTAAGGCAACCTAAGCCAGTCGGTATCTTGAGCTAGGGTAACCTAAGTGAACCTAATTGCTTGGTTACGACAGGGGCGCTAACCCAGCCTAAGTTACCCCTCCCCTCCCCCGCGGCCGCCGCGCGCCGCGACGCGGAGCCGCGGTGTGTGACGTCTGTCCGCGTTCACGGCGCGCCGGGGGATTCCGCGCCGGGGTGCCGTCCGGAAACGCGCCGGGGGACCGTCCGCGCCGGGGTGCCGTGCGGGAGTGTCGCACCGTAGCGGGGACCGTCCGGAAACGCGCCGGGAAATGCCAGAAATGCCTAGAAAATTTCTAGTGTTTTCTAGAAATGCCCAGAAAAATCTTTAAGTTTTTAGAAAATGCCCAGAAATTTCTTGGAGTTTTCCAGAAATGCCCAAAAAAATTTAAGTGATTTTGAAAAGAGCACCGAAATTTCTTGGTGTTTTCAGAAATGCCCAGAAAATTTTCTAGCAATTTCCAGAAATTTTTTTCTGTACCGCAAAATAATTTTCTGTACCAAAATTTTTTTTCTGTACCAAAATTTTTTTTATGTACTAACACGTGCATTTCTTATGGACCAAAATTTTTTTTTCGTACCAAAAGTTTTTTTATGTACGAAAAATTTTTTTTATGTACAAAAATATTTTTTTCTTGCACGAACATTTTTTCTTGTACAATTTTTTCTATCGAACTCGTTATTTTTTTCTTGTGCATGATGTTTGCACATTCGTTTTGTGTTGCAACATACAATTCTTTTTGTTTCCAAACATGCGTTTGTACATAGCATGTACAACTTTGTCGTTTTTTTTCAGTGTCGGAACAAAATAATTTTTTCACAAAGGTATGCAATGAAATACCGTGTGCGCGGTGAATCAAGTACAACAGACAGTACTCGCCACACACTTGTGAATCGATGGACTGTAAACTTGTGTGATTGTATGTCCACTTTTTACAGAGTCTGTTAAGAAACTTTTTGTGATTGGGGACGATGGGTGGCATGCCATACGAGTCCCAGAATTCACCCGCGCCATTTTTGCCAATGTAAAAAGCAACCTAATGTTGACCCGGTTTTGTGATGGGGTCCGTGTTGGCAATCAGCAAGGCGGGGCGCTTGTGTAGGCGATGTGGTAATGTGTCTGAGGCAAACACGCCTTCGAACATAGGTGCCACATGTTTATCTTTTCTCATGAGCGAATCTAGGGAAAGCCCATCCATATTTTTTAAGTTTAATTGATTATTTTATAGTTTTGTATTTAATTTTTGATATTTTAATTATTTTTTTATTTACTTTTTTAAAGTTTTATTTTCTATAATTCTTTAGACGTTGTAATCGACAACCACGTTTCGATGTTTATCGATCTCAATCAGATTCTGAAATTCCGCATATACAATGCAATTTATAGGTTGAGCAAGGGCTGTTGCAAACTTCAACTCTAGACGGAGAGTGCCTTGCTTCTGGAGATTCCAGTGAGGTTCGCTGGCCGACAGGTCAGGTGACAGATCGAAACAGAACAGAGTGTTTCCTCCAGGGTAATCGGAGTAACTGATATTGTTACCTTCATCTTTCCAATGTATTCCTGTTCCACAGAAAAGGGTGTTGTAGCATTCCATGAACAACCCATTAGCAAAGTCGGGTGTCAAGGGCTGTGATGGGACAGGGTGGCCGTCGACCATAAGACTCAAGTAATTCAAATTAAAATGTTGGAAATTGAAACCGTTCCGAGCAAAATCGCCATTAAAGGCGCGATTATCAACAAAACCAATAATAATTCTTTGAGGGAGTTGGTTCATGAACAGGTTGTCCAAATTTTTGTCTCGCAGCCCCTGTGTTATCGTGACTGTTTTAATGTCAACTCGATTCACTGGATATTTGGCAGGAGCTTTTCCTATAGGCCTGTGCGTGGCCGAGCAGCACAGTGGGCGAAACCACTACTTTACGGACGTAGAGAGTCGCATCCAAAAGTTTGATGCGCTCTGTACCAGCAGTGGACATGAGGGTGAACGCGTCACGGTTTCGCGTAAGCTTGATTCTGAGCTCCACGTTATTCAGAAGAAAATGATCCTGATTGAAGAAATCAATGTGAAGGGGACCCATCATTTCAAATTGCCGACTGTTTGATGTGCGTGATCGTCGCCATGCCAGTCCAAGGTTTTGAGCGCTTTCGAGAAAATCGAAATGGTTAGGGGTGTCCTCGTACCACATGCGCTGTGTCATGTGGGACTTTTTAGCCGAGGCGTCATAATTCATGAGGGATTCTATGTAAGCTCTGTAAGCATAGGTCATGCTTGAATGACTAATGACTTTTTGATTGAGACTCACATCCACTTGACTCCACAGAGCGTGGAGGGGGTAATTTACAGGGGCTGCATCATTTCGATTGTTTTTTACAATGTCTGTACCATCAGCCTTAACAATTTTGGCTTTAATGTACAGCAGAGTGTGGGCGGGGTCTATGTACTCATGACCCACGCCAGGTATGGAAAATTCGACTGTGTTTGACGCATCCAATGTGGTCAAGGGTTTGTAAGGAACCCAGTGAGTCGATTCAAGTGCGGTCTGAGTGGGTGGAATGATCCACAGATCCAATTCAGAACGGAGACACTCGGAAGAAGCAGCATGCATGAATGCCATTTTTTTCTAAGTAAAGTAATCCACACTAGTGGCCGTCTTTCTTTTCCGAGAGTTCGGAACGTTATGAGCCTTTGGGGCTTTCTGCCGCGTTTTTATAGCGCCGGACCCAGCCATCGAGTCGGCTTTTCGCTTGGCCTGGATGGCCAGGTTGCCCGAAGCCTCCCCCGTGCGTTTGTTTAGACTACCGCGGAAATTCTGCCCGTTCGCGACATCAGCCAGCACTGCGCTACCCGCCCGGGCCGCCTCCTTCCCCACGGCAGACGCGCCGCTACGGAGAATAGGGAGGATCGTCCGGAAGAGCCCGCCGAGCCAGGAACCAATGCCATGCCCCTTTGATAGGAACTACCCGCGTAAAATTGACCGAAACCACCGCCGGCCTGAGTGACGTAATGATGAGTGATTTGGTTTTGCGGAGCCATTTTTCTAAGACACCTGTCGGAAATGAACTAGCAAGGTCAACGTTCCGTGTGAAAATGGGAGATAACGCCCCGCGTGGTCCCTTGTATCTATCTGGAGGGTGTCAAACGACCGCGTGTTTAAGTCAAAGTAAATGGGGTGCTCGCAGTAGAAAATAGTCATGCTGCCAAACCGCGCATTTATATCGACAGGTACTGTGCGTAGTGTAGGGGCCCGGGTGTGTCCGATAATCTGGTCGGCCAGAATGTCCAGGTAAATAAAGAGTTGTGGTGGAATGCCCAAACTCATTTCGACAGGCTTGACGCCACTTATTTTTTCGTTTGCAGGGTATGGACCATGGTGCTCTAGACCCAACTGCAGAGCAAGACGAGGGGAAAAGTGGACTTTCATGTCGGGTCTGTCGGGCTGAAATGGCCGAAACTCGACTCGATGGTCGTTTGTTTCAGACAGTGGGGGGTCACCTTGAATGTCGTTGTTCAAGACAGACACGGCAACACTCACTGCTTCCAGAAATTCAACCTTAGTGTGGAAGCATCCCGGTTTGACAAAAACCGTGTCCACAGAGTCTGGGGCCAGTAAAGTGATTTCATTTTCACCCTCAATCACCTGGGCAATCGTGTTGGGGTAATGAAGCTCAATGAGAGCCGCCTGCCATTGGCCATGCAACTCCATTCGTTTTGACAACTCTATTTTAAAATGGGATGTTTTATTGTCCGGATAGACCTGAGGACTAGCATTGCTAGGGAGAAAAGCATAGAAATCCATTACACAAGATCGGAATCTAGAATCCAGGAACGACTTTTTTCGGATAACCTCTCCAGTGCACCAGGTGCTTTCGACTATTCTTTTGGCCTTTTGATCGCACTACATATGCGATTTTGAACACCTCGGGCTTCGTGACCTTCTGAAGCTCCATTTCATAAAATGTCCCCTCAATTGGATCCTGATCGAGATCCTCCAAGCGGTACACCGGCAGCGCATGAGGAATGACCTGAACGACCTTAAAAATTTCGTCTGACCAGTTCCAGGTATATCCCTTCTCGAACCTTTTTTTCTCCCTACTGATTCGGACATAGTCACCAACTTTAAACTTGTTCTTTTTATTTGTGAGCTTTAGTTTATGGTACAGGTTATTATATACCTCCAGAACGTTGTCATCTGTCACATCCACAGGCCTCATTTTGATGGACCGATGTTTCGAGTGATTATACGCATCAACAACTTTGTCTAACAATCCATCTACATGGCAATAATTTCCAGTTGCAGTAAAGTATCTGAACAGTTTCGTTTTTATTGTTTTTTGCCACCGCTCTACGACTGAGCATTTTATATCGGGGTTATTTGTAGCGATATATTTAATGTTGTGTTTTTTCAGAAACTGCTGAACAAGCTTGTTTTTGTATTCCGTACCTCTGTCCGAAAACAGACGGACAGGGCGTCTCGTTGTTTGTTGGAACAATGTTTCAAACCCATTAACAATGGAGGGTGCCGACTTGTTTTTGAGCGGAATGGCCCATCCATATTTTGAAAAGACATCAATGACACATAAAACAAAGGTGTGATTGTGATTATCTTCCTTTAGTGACGTAAAATCTGTCAAATCAGTTTGCCAGGACTCGTCAATGTTGTCAGCATAGGTTACATTACGAGGAAAATTGCGTCTCGCGGGTTTGTGCAAAGTATAAGCATCTTCCCCTTGCAAATAATGATCTACTTGTTCTTTCTTTTTGCCTGAGGCATGCCAAAGTTTCCAGGGCGAACTATACGAGGCAGGGTGCTCGGGATCGTGGAAAATATCACCAAGTTTTCCAGACATGTTTTTTAGGAACAACAATTTTCTTTTTTATTTCTTTTTTAATTTTTTTCATAGGTGGTTCGGTTACAACAAGACTGCCACCACTCTGTTTGGATTGAAGAATAGCTGTTCTTCGTTTTTCATTGCCAATCAGGTCCAGAGGGAGATTTAATTGCGCTAGTGTCTGAATGAACTGTTGGACACCGTGCGGCTCGAAATTCTTTCGATAACGAGTAAGATCAGAAATCAAATCAATAATATTCGAATGCTGAATTGCCCTTCCTTTCAGAGAGACGATGCCTTGAGCGTCCCACGTGATGGGTGAACCACTCACTGCTAAATAATCATGAATTTTAAGAGCTTGGTCTTTATATGTCTTTGGAAGGACTGAAGCTAACTGCTGTCTTACAGCCGAGGTTGGGTTAGGATTCTCTTTTTCTTCTTTTTCATCGAGTATGCTAGTTATCTCGAGAGAGATGGGTTTGCTCGATTCCTTAGAAAAGTGGAGGAAACGTTGCAGCGCCTCATTGTATTTTTTCCATTTTTCAGAGTCATCTGCATACTGTTTTCGCAAAATGTAATTCATTTCCGTGTCTAGTTTACTCATTTGAGTATGGGAGACAGAGGGACCGGGGTCATTCATTCTCGCCACGCTGTCATGTGGAACGAGTATCATTTTTTTGACGTGATTCATTTGAAAAGGCAAGAGAGCACAGAGGCTACAATGGAAAGCAACAACGGTAGGAAAGCTCCTCCTTTCTGAACAAGATGTTCTTTTTTCGTTTTGCAACCCTCACCCTTTTGTACTAAACGCCGAAAGTCAGTGCGGTATCGCTTAAGTTTGGACTTTTGTGGCGGACTGAGAGGAATGTTCCCTAAAAGGAGATTGTCAATGATCTCACAAATAGCAAAAATAATCGCTTTATCGGATTCACGGAGAATCGCTTTTCGGAGGTTAGGTTTAGCTGACTGAAGGACTTGCAGGACAGCACGCTGTGACTGCACACTGGGAGCCATCATTTAGCAATGACTATTGCATACCCACAAGGTCCCTTTTATACTTTGCTTTGGGGATGTAAATGACACAGGACTCGTCGGGAAAAATATGGGTACGGATCCTGAGGTGATCTAATTGATTGGGCTTGAAATCAAAAAGAATGTAGGTGTGCCCAGCCTGTGTAGCGTCGTGATACGCTTCAAGAAGGGCTTTCCAGTGCGTGGGATCGACCTGCAGGCAAAATGTTCTAATTTGGGCCAAGTCCCTTGATGTTTTAAACAAGACAATATAGTGGGAGTTTAAACTAATTTGTCGAAGTCCATCGGGGAAAAGGGACTGACTGAGGAAGAAAATGGACAGGTTACGATGATGCGAACCTTTTATGAAAAATCTCTTAAATTCTTGGCCATGAGATTTAATTTCGTCCAAAAAGTCATCAATAATCACTAATTTTGGGCCCTCTCCTGTTGGGTGATCACTCATTAATGGCAGTTCTTGTCGGAAATCAACAACACCTTTGAGCTCCTCGTACAGAGGCTGCCATTCAGAATAATAAAATATAATTTTTTTAAATGTCACACTGAACATGTCAGCTCTGTTTTCAATCAGTTTTTTCATGAAAAACGTCTTGCCAGCTCCTGTACCGCCCACAATCAAGGCAGTGCAGGGATGCTGGTACTTCAGATCCATTTGAGCACTCATCGCGTTATGAATTAAAAATTTAAAAGCATTTTCTTTTATAGGTTAAAGGGCCTGACCAGCTCCCCTGCTCCGGTGTCTCGTAGATTTTTATTTTTTATTGGTTTTAGTGATTATTATATGAGTTTCTATTTGATTTTTTTAAAAATTTTGTGATGTATAAGGCTGTTTACTGTTCAGCAAAATAAAATTGTAGCCATAGTGCCAAGGCTTTAGCGTTCTTGGCAGCGCACGATAGTTTAGGATTCACCGAGTGGAGCTCAGTGGAGCAGCCCACATTGAACCGAGGGAGCTTTTTCAGAGCTGGGCATCCCATGGTTTCCATGTTAATGACAGTGAGGTTAGGAAGTAATTGCTGTAGCAATCTCTTTTTCTGCTCACCCTTGACATAGAGCACAGTAAAATGAGAGGTCAATAGGTCAAGTGTCTCTTTTACGGAGGCATAAGGACACTGTTCCAAATCCCATGTCAGTCCATGAATATTTTGAATCACATAATTATTGTGAGTTTGGACTTTGACTGGAAGGGCCGATTGGGGGCATGGTGGCCCGAATGTGACGACTTTGTACTCGTCACCAAAAAAATCAGAGACATAAATGGAAATCTCTTTCACTATGGGTCCCTCTGGGCCCATAAGCATTTGAACATCACAGGCAGCGTGAGACATGTTGACTGGTCAACGCGATACAAACAACTATGCTCCTCATGGCTGGGGGAGCTCCTTTTATCCCTCTGAGTGAGCAACACTAGCGCTGCCTCATGGTAATTGGGCCAGCTTGTAGACTCCCATGCACCATAACCTCAAAATTTATGAGTCACCTAGAAGATCAAGAACTTCCAACATTTCCTGATCCTCATGTTCCGCGTCAGCCCATGCATTGTACCCATGTGGGACTGTGTGGGCTAAGTCCAGGCGTCGCCTTTTCGTATTTTTGGCCTGCCAGTTCTTGCTGGTGGCACGGCTCACTACTTTCCACCCGGGCAGTCTGCCGATCTGCCTCGGAATGGGAATAGTCATGTTATCCACATCGCCCATCACCATGGCTTTCAAATTGTCAAAAGTGACAAGGGCATCACAAGATTGGTTAATGGTTATTCCTCTTACCTTAATGCAGACCTTAATTTTGTCAAGGTCTCCACCAACCGCTACCTTATAGGCATAATTTTTAGGCCCACCGGCTACAAACTCAGTGATAAATGAACCGGGACCAAAGTCCTCCTCAATCTGGTCTGTCAGCTGACCAAGATGGGTGCCCAGGGGTAAATCATGCTCCCCTAACCTAGAAATGTACGCCACAGAATCGGTGTCATGATACAAAGCTCTCTCCCCCACCATGTCCAAGTACTGATACAATTGAAGACGACCGAGGGCCGTAGTGAACACCCCATGCACGACAGATGAGGTGGGAAGTGTTTCTTCACTGTCTTGTACAGGCTTATAGGTTACCTGCAGACACTCTTCGCTAAGAGGGACCAGGGCACTCACCTCCTTTTTTTTTTTTTTTTTTGAAACAACTTTTATTCATAAAATTTTTAACAATTAAAAAGATTTAACAACAGAATTAAAATAAATAGTTAAAATGGTTGTTCATACACTTTTTACATACAGGTACATTGCAGTATCACTATAGGCGTTTTAAACATTTATTTCATTGTACTGGAAAGGCAACTCTTTGAGACTTAGATACGTTTACGCATGAGCTTGGGAACAGGGAGGGAGACCGGGGGACGCATACTCTCACTTAACCTCCTCTAGGCCGCGTCGGAGCTCGGCCGGGCAGTCATGCCGCGCCAGGGCCTGTGCCTTCGCCCTCACGATGTGGTTGGCAAAGGCGACCGGATCGGTTCTTGTCTCCGTGGTGGCGAACTGGACAAGGTTGCCCGCGATCCACAGCGCGGCGGCCTGCCGCTCTGGCTCCTCGACGCTGAAGTCGGGGTGTAGCAGTGTTCTGGGCGAGGCCGTCGCCCCCAGCAGTCTGGACAGCTGCACCTTCGACCACAGCCACGCCGTCCTAATGGCGCTGCAGCGCACTAGTCGGTGGGCCAGGGTGTCCCTTGCGGCGCAGGTGGGGCAGCGATCCGTCTCGGAGCGCCCAATGCGGTGGAGACGCGCCCTGGTGGGGACCAGGTCATGGACGGCCTGCCACCAGGCGTCCCTGGTGTGTTCTGGGAGCCAGTCGGTGTTCACATTCGCCCAGACCCGGTCCCAGGCTACCGCGGGATGCGCCACAGCGACGCGGGGCTGCCCGGCCGGCGCCGCCTGTACCAGCGCGTCGTATATCAGGCGGATGGCCTGCTTGGCTGGCATGTCTGGCGGGGTGTTGGCTGCCGTGGTCCTGACTTCTCGGAAGGTCCTGAAGTACGCCGCCGAGGCCCATACTGGCCTACGCCGCGCTCCCCGGGGGTGTTCCCGCAGCAGCAGCTCCAGCCACTCTGCGGCGAAGCTCTCTGGCGAGTGGACCAGGATGCCCTGCCAGCGCCCCGCGAACAGCGCGAGGCATTTCTTGTGGATGTCGGGGATGCCTAGGCCTCCCAGGGCCTTCGGGGTGGTGCAGACCGACATCGGGGTGGTGAAGAGGTGCCCCCGCCACAGAAACCTCCTCACTGCTCGTACCATGCTGTTGGCGACGGTCTTGGGCATCGGTAATACCTGTGCGACATGCCAGAGTTTTGAGAGCCCGAACATTTGTGCGTACCTTGCCCGCTGCGATATGCCCAGAGCCCGCGTAGCGTTCTCCGCCAGGATGCCGCGCACGCTCGCCAGCACCATGCCCCAGTTGTCCTTGGCCATGGCCTTGGTGTCTTTCTGGAAGACGACGCCCAGCACGCGCATCGTGTCCACATAGGGGAAGCCGATGGGCACGGCCACGTCCCAGCCGCCTGCCACCAGCGCACCGCACTTGGCCGGGTTGGCGTGCAGCCCGGAGACAGCCGCAAAGTCGGCCAGCGCCTGTTGGACGACGCCGGCCTCGTTGTGATGCCGCAGGACCAGGCAGACGTCGTCGGCGTACGCCGACACGCGCATGCATGAGAGCGCCAAAGTCAGGCCCTCCAGCTTCCTCTCCAACAGCGTCAGGAGTGGCGCGAGCACCACGGAGAAGAGCAGCATGGACGTCGGGCAGCCCTGCCGGATTGACTTGTCAATCGCGAAGGCCTCCGTTAGCTCGCCGTTGATACGGAGTCTGGATGTAGCCCCGGCATACATCGCCTTCAACACATCGACATACTGCGCTGCCACGCCTCGCTGCTTCAGCACTTCAAACAGAAATTCATGATTAACACAATCAAACGCACTCGCAAAGTCAATGGAGAGTACGCCGCCCGGTACGCCGAGCGCTTGGAGGGCACTGAGCACGTCTCGGAGGTCGCAGAGAGCGCCCGCCATGTTGCGCGCGCCGCCAGGGCGCACCTGGTGGGGGTGGAGCAGGCGGTCCTGGAACACGGCTAGCCGGGTCGTCATCAGCCTGGCCAAGATTTTGGCGTCGACATCCAGAAGCGTAATTGGCCGCCAGTCTTTGGCGACGACGGGCCTGGTTTTCTTATTGATGAGGGTGATGACTCCCTGCACCATCTCGGCCGGCACGCTGCGCTGCTCCCAGAGGCCGTTCATCACCTCCGTCAGGGCCTCGCCTACCTCGCTCCACGCCGCGGCGTAGAATTCCGCCGTGATGCCGTCCTGGCCGGGGGACTTCCGCTTGGGGCTCCTCACGACAGCTGCGTGCACCTCGTCGACGGTGAATGCCCTGCAGAGCAGCTCGTTGTCGTCGTCTGTCAGGACGGCGTCGACCGCCTCCAGCACGTACGCCTGCACCTGCTGCACCGCGCCGGGGTCAGCGGCACGGAACTTTTCGGCGTAGAACGCGCGGAAGTACTCCTTGATGCTCGCGGGGTCGGTGAGCATCTGCCCGTCCGCCGCTTGGACGCGTTCGATGTTGGTTTGTCGTGCACGCCTGGCTGCACGCCCGACGTGCACGGCGCTGATCGGCTCGTCGGTGACGACGTCGTCCAGGCCAGCGCGGGCCTTGACGCCCACCAGCAGCACGGCGTGCATGTCCAGGATCTCGCGCTTCGTCTCCCTGATCAGCTGCGTGTGGCCGGCCGGGCGCGGCCGCTCCGCGACGAGTCCCTGCAACACCTCATACAAGAAGTCTAGGCGATTCTTCGCGTCCCTGCGCCACTCGCGCGTGAAGGCCCCTGCGTGCCGTCGGATGGCCGGCTTGGCGTGGTGCGTCCACCACTGCACCGCGTCGGCGCCATGTGGCCGCTCTGCAACACAGCACTTCCACGCTTCGCGGAAACTCGGCAGGTATGCTGGGTCTTGGAGGATGCGCGCGTCGAAACGCCATGTGGCGCGCTTCCGTCGCAGTTCTTTGTGCTGAGTCTGGGTTCGCACCAACACACGCAGCGCGCAGTGGTCGCTGAACGCCGCGGCGGTTACCGTGGCGGCCTCCACTGGCAAGTTCGCGGGAAGGTACACTCGGTCTAGGCGGGCTGACATGGCTCCCGTCGCGAAGGTGTGCCCCGGGTCGGGGGACACGCGGGGCCACGCATCGTAAAGTCCTAGGGCGCCAATCAGCCGCGCCAGTTCTGGCGACTGCATCGTGGCCCCAGTAGTGTCTCTTTCACTAAGCACGCAGTTGAAGTCACCACCAATCACCCCCTCCGGCCCCGCGGCCGCGACGAGCTGGGCGAGGTCTTCGGCGAAGAACGCCGCACGTTCCCGCCGCCGCCTGGACCCTGCCGGAGCATACACACATACGAAGGTTTGGTTGCCTACCTTGGCGGCGCACCCTCGTCCGCTCGGCAGGGCCAGCAGCGGTGATATGTTCAGGTGTTCGCGGGCTAGGATGGCGGTGCCGCGGCGGGCTTCACCGGCGTTGACCATCGCTGTGTAGCCGGGGACGGCCATGCTCGGCAGGGCGACCTCTTGCAGGAGCGCCACGTCGACGTTCTGTTCCTCGAGGAGGCACCGTAGCGCTTCCAGCTTGGCAGCCGACGTTGCTGCACACAAGTTCACTGTTAGGATACAAGTCATTTTGAATTAGAGGTATTGGTCCTTTTCCCTGGCTGGCTGCTGCTTGAGGGTTCCCCCAACGAAGCCAGTGCCCTCTTGTTGGGTGCTCTGTTGTTGCTCGCAGCATCCTTGATGTGCGCCATCTTTTGCGCCGGAGTCATCAGCGCCTTGGCTCCATGTGGCATCGGTCCGGGCACCGTCTGTTGGCGCGCGCGCAACCTCGTGCCCACGATGTTCCACGCGTCCGCCTGCGCGAGCGCCTTCTCGGTCGTGGGCGTCATTACGACGTCCGACTCGCCACCCGTATCTTCCGCAGTGCTCTCTGGTTCTGACGGCGTGTACTCCCAGTTATCGTCCTGGAGGCTCGCCGCGTTGACGAAGCTCTTGAAAGCCCTATTTGGTGCGGTCGAACCTATATTTAGCGGCGCCAGGGGCGGAGCCAGCTTAGCTGCCGATTCGGGCGCAGCCCCCTTGGCTGGTTGCTCGGGCGCAGCCTTCGTTGTTACCGTTGCGGACGCAGCCACCACTGCTGCCGTTGCGGACGCAGCCAGGC
Source organism: Stenchaetothrips biformis (assembly GCA_030522485.1). Taxonomy (NCBI): domain Eukaryota; kingdom Metazoa; phylum Arthropoda; class Insecta; order Thysanoptera; family Thripidae; genus Stenchaetothrips; species Stenchaetothrips biformis. Next base: position 4,167,463 of record CM060086.1, read on the forward strand.
CGGCCGCGGCGTGCGCAGCGTAGCTGGCTGCCTTGGCTGTCACCTGCCCGCCGGTCGCCTCTCTGTTCGGCTCCCCTTCCCCCTCCCCCTGGTCCCCCAGCACAGTACCGTCGATACCCCCTGCCAGCGTTCGGCGCGTCGCGTCGTCTGCTGGGCGCGGCCCGCCGCGTGGCGCACGCAGCCGGTTGGCGTATGTGCCGCGCTTGTCGCACGCCGCCCGGAGATGAGTCGTCGACGCACACACACTGCAGGTCTTTGGTTGGCCAAAATATTTCACGTACGCCACGCACTCCCCAAGCCTCAGAAAGTTTGGCACATGACGTTCCGGCTCCATCCGGACCAGCCGAACTCCCGTCAGAATGCCCGCCAGGCCAGTCTTCTCCCCATAACATTCAAACTGCATGTCCAGAACCCTTCCGTACTCACTCAGTGCGTTTTTTACCTCACTCGCCGGCAGTTCCGTGGGTAGATTCCTGACTCTCAGTAGCTTCAGCCCCAAGCCTGAGGTTGACACGCTGACTTTGACGGCGCCGTTGTCCGGACCCAGCTCGACGTCCAGAACGCCCGCCGACACTCTTGTAAACACCTCTTCGTTCGCCATCTTCACGAAAATCTTCCTACTTCCAAACTCGCGCTCCACACTCTTCACATCTTTCAATTCCACCCTGTACTCCTTCTTCAAAAACTTCACAACGTCAACAGCACTCGGAAACTTTTCGGCGTCGCGCTCGACCTCGAGCGTCACCGTCTGCTGTCGCAGCGCGGCCATGGCGGCGCGCGACAGCAAAATACACACACGAAGCACGGCAGAGAGCGAAATAGTCTTGGTACTGACAGGGTTTCACAGGGACCAGGGGTCCCCCCGAGGGGGAAGAGATAGCACAACACAACACAACACCAGGCGTCGAGCGGGGCTTATTGGCCGGAGCCGTACACCTGGCCCGTAACGCGTGTCCGACTCCGACCGGAGCCAGAGCCAGACTGGTAGGATCACACACAAGTTTCACGAGATCCTCATAATTAAACAAAAGTTCAGTCTTGGGTCTTAAGACAACTTCAGACAGTTTTCCCCACATGGAATTAAGGCAAAGTTTTGCCACAGTTCTAAGTCCGGGGTTCTTAATCATTTTTGCCGGGTCCACAATCACTCCATCATGCTCTTTCACCTCGGCAATGAAGCGGTCCTGCTGCTCCTTTGTTGTACAGTCAGCAGGCCAGCCACTTGCCTGGATCTTAACAGGGGGTGGCAACGACTCAGGGAGTGCGTGAAGCCATGCTCGAGCGAGTTGCATGGGTTGCGGCCTTTTCTTCGATTGTAAAATCTAGGTCATTTTTTGCAAAACGCTTTGCACAGATCAAAAGAGCATAAAATCTAGGGTGCATTAGACCTAGTAGCCTGTCCGATACTTCCAATTCAACCTAAAACAAGTGCGAGTACCTTTACATCAACAAGGCGCGAACGCGGTTTCTCGTACATTTTTTGATTTCATGTGTTTTTCGGTGTTTTCACTTCAATTTTGTTTTAGGTAAGGTAAGAGTTTTGGGAAAGGCAAGTGGCCTAATGCACTCTAAATTTTATGATCTTTTGATCTGTGAAAAGCGTTTTGCAAACGGCAGCCTACATCTTACAATCGAAGGAAAGGCCGTAACCTCTGCACTGATGGCGCGAGCATCGCTTCACGCTCTTCCTAGGCTGTTGCCACCCCCTGATCTTAAGCGCCAAGAACCTTCGGACATACCCCGAGAAAAGGCCGTCCTCGCCAGTCTCTGGGTTGAACTGCATGGTGCCAGGATACTGCCAGAGCTCGTGAATGGTAATCAGAGTGTACCCTTTTTCCAGAATGGCTAATTGCAGTTCTGGAGCACACCACTCTCCCGTTAGTTGGCGCAGGGAGTCGGAGTGCTGACAGATTACAGTGCTTTCAGTCTCTGCACACGTCCGGCAGAGAGGGAACATGAGCTTCCCATTACATTTGTAAGGAAGGACTGACAAGTACAGATCACGCGGCGGCAACACTGTGCATTTAATTACACCATTCCAGGTGTCGATGCCTGGCATGTCAGGATCACCTTCCAGGAAAATTGATGGATGGTCATGAACGAAGCGTCCCCGAAGTTGGACCCCTGGGTACTCCGATACCACGTCCGCCATCATGATTTTCTCGCCCTTGTCCAGATCTGCCTTGTGGTACATGCGGAGCGCACTGGTACGGCCGCCGCAGAGCGCCTTGCGCAGATCAAGGGGAGGGGAACGGGTGGTGGGGTGGGCCTCAAAATAGGCTTTGACCTCGGGGGATTTGAGCTCCTCCTTCCAGTCACACTCCCATTTTTCAATGACCACATAACCTGACTTTCGGAACAGCGCTGATACGCGCAGAGTGCGCTCATATCGGTTTTCCCCAGCGCCAGGCTGTGCAGGGTAATGCTTGGGGCAGGAATGCCAGTAATCACCATGGAACTGGTAAACACGGCGCTCCACGCCGCCAGGGGGAAGGGGGACTTCAGTATAACCATCAACAGGCTTACCAAGGACCTTAACCTCTCGATCAGTGTATATGGTCTTAATTTTCTGTCCCAATTTGTACTGCTCATAGTCCAGCCACTGTAACGCCGCGTGGCTTTGCTTGCCACGGCCGTGATAGCCTCCAGGTGGGGCAAGACCAATCTTGTTCTCAGGCATGAAATTAAGGCGATACGCCGATAAACAAGCCGAAGAAAGTGTGAGTGAACAAAACATCGGGTCGAAGCCTGCAGTCTCAGCAAACAACTTGCGGAAAGCCTGACAGGCTTGCCTTAAAATAGTCACATCCGAAATGCAATAGGAGATGAGCTCCTCACGGAAATTGAACGCCACACCCTGTTCAACTTGCTCATCATACCATTTATTGAAGGTTATGGCTGCCTGAGACTTCATTCCAGAAACACCGTAAAGTTCACGGTCAAATAAAGGACCCTTGTATGAAAAATTGTCACGGTGAATAGCAAAGAATGGAAAATATCCTTTTTTCAATTCTGTCAGCCCGAATGCTTTGGGCATGGCAGCAAGGGGCATGGAAATGAACATCAGACTGTCAATAAACTTCCATGAATTAAGGGACATGGAGATTATTTTCGCCCCTTGTAAAATCAGATCAGGTTTCATTTTTCGAGCAATGAGCTCTTGCAAGACAAAAATGCCATCATATGCTTTCGCATTATGGGCAATGATGATAAGTTCAGTCTTGGGAGGGAAGGACTGAAGGTAATTAATGAATTGAGACATAACATTAATATTGGGATCATCAAGGTTATGGAAAACCTGTTGGCGAGTCTTACAAACCGTGCAGAAGTAATCATTCTGGGGAATGTGCTGACACTCGTCACACACGGCCTGAGAGACAAGAAGCACAGGCCTGTGTTCAAAAACGCCAGGTTTCCCCTCAATTTCAGTATGTTGTGATGCCTCAATATCGTACCACACTGTACAGTAATTGTACTTCTCCTTTTTCTCACGGGGCTGCCATTTCTGCATGTAGCAGAGATGATTTTCTGCGACATACAATTTACAAAATTGGCAATGTACAAAGCCACAAACGTGTTGTTGCCCCCTGACATTAGAATAACTAGTTTCACATCCATGGCAGAATTTGAATGTGTCACATTTAGTCTTGTCTGTGTTGGGGATTTTCAGGGATTTATGGTTATCAAAACATTCATCTCCTGCAAATTTATGTCCGCAATCACCGCAGCGCTGAAGGGGGTCGGCGTGTGGCTGAGGGCCCAGGCAGCGCCAGCAACTGCCTTCGCATTGGTGTTCACCCTTATGATTGAAAAATACAACGCATTTTTCACATACGTAGTCATAATCGAAAGCACGGAGGGGGTGAAGTATGGCATGGAAGTGCGCACCATGCAACAGCAGATAGATATTTTTCTTGCCTACTGCATACTCTCCCTTAAACACGCATTCCTTGCCTTTGTTATCTGTGAAAACACAGAGTCTGTAGTCAGGAAGCGCATCCTGAACTTTCCGTACTTCGTCCAGACCGCAGGGTTGACGGGGGTCAATACCTGCCAATTCACAATTTTTTTTAGCCTCTTTTGTTTGGATGGAGGAATGAGGCTGTTTCATGCGAGAGAATGCCATACGTTGCATTCCCTCCTTGGCTTTAGCCACCGCGATGCTTCGCGTCAAACACATCTGATCATCGCGATTAGAGGGCGAAAAGATTGTTTTTCTGGCAATTTTTCTCTTCAACCACTGGTCTATTCTCTCATTGGCAACTCTGGCGTCCCGTGCGCCGCCTGCCTCCGGAGTGGGGATATGGATGTAATTTATCCTTAACAGCCCGTTAGCCATGAAGCTCTCATTGCTATTCAGCACCCTGGCCAGCTTATCCAGGATGACGCGCCCGTTGAGCTGGTCCGTGCGCCTCAAAGATAGCCATATGGGCTTATCCACATTTTCCCCGCTCTCAATTTCAAGGATGACCCGGTCATCGTCTTTTGCATTGACAGCTTCCCTCTGACGGGTAAGCAAAGTATCGAACATACCCTCCATGAGTTATTCAGAGGGCAGTTCATCTCCAAGATTTTTTATCACAGCCGTTTCTTCCCGGAAAGTAGCTTTAAACCTCGTGAGATGACGTTCCCGCGTTTGCAGTATTTCAATAGTAGGTTCCGGTTCCGGTTCGGGCTCTGGTTCCGGTTCGGGCTCCGGTTCCGGTTCGGGTGAACGCGCGCGCTTCCGGCGGGGCGTACCGGGCGGCGTGGCGGGGCGGGCGGGCTGGGGTTCCGCGGGACCGGGCGGGGTGGGTTTGGCGCCACCGTGCATGTCCAGGGCCGTGCGGGGTGCAGGCGGACAAGAAGGCACAGGCCGGGCTAGTTTGAGTGCCACTTGCTGTATAAGGGCATCCTGCCGGATGGCTTCGGCCTTTTCACGCAAGAGTGCCATGTAGCCGCTTTTTAGGAAAGCAGGCAGGCGAGGGTCGCTGCGCTCCTCGGGAGAGGCCGAGCGAAGGCACTCCACAACATTAGAATATGCTTCACTGAGCATTTTATCATTATAGAAACATCCGCCTTCATACTCATCGAGAATATCATTGAGAGCCATTGTTTAAGTCTTGAGAAAGACTGGGGGAGAAACAAGTTTAAGTCTTGAAGAGACTGGAAAAGTTTAGCTTGAGAGAGGACTGGTTGCTTGGAGCGAACTCAGGTGACTGTGCCGCTCTGGAAATCGGGGTGCCTTTTATCTGGAACGAGAAGTTCCCGTTTTGGCCACCAGGCAGCGCTGGTGGCGCTGCGGCGCAGCGCGGCGCTGCAGTGCGCATGCGCAGACCAAGTTCCGAATTTGGCCACCGCATTGCAGGGAGGGCGCCACTGGCGCGGCTGCTTGCAATAAGAGCAGTTGCATGCCGCGTACTCAGCCATTTGCTCCCCCGCGCGGCCGCGCGCTGCGGCGCCGCGCTAATGGCCGTGGCGTGCACGGGGAGGATACTCTGGTGCTGCTCGAAGGCGGCGACCTTGCTGTGCACCGGGACTCTACCGCCTCGCCGTCGGCGAGCTTGACGGTGCACCAGGACACCGACCCTGTGGTGACCATGACGGCCGCCTCGCCGGCGGCGAGCTTGGAGTGCACCGGGACTCTGCCCCGGGGTGTCCCTGCGGCCATGACGACCGCCTCGCCGGCGGCGAGCTTGGCGTGCACCAGGATGGCGTGGTGGAGCACCTCGTCATCCTGGAGCACGACCTTGCCGTCCAGCAGGCCTGTCAGGATGGACCAGAGCAGGAGACCTTGACGCGCGGCTGGAGCGCCTGCCGGGTCAAGGGTAGGCAACCCCTCGCACACGACTGTGTGGCGGGCTTGCCTATCCCGCGGCTGCAGGCGGCCCAAGGCCAAGGGCATCTGAAGCACTAATTCTCTCTCTCTCTCTCTCTCTCTCTCTCTCTCTCTCTCTCTCTCTCTCTCTCTCTCACACACACACACACACACACACGCACACACACACACACACACACACACTCTCTAAGTGCTGAGAAGTTTCATACTATAGTGCAGTGCAGAGAAGTTCATACTGAAGTCTTGATGCAGTGCAATGGAAAGAAGTCTTGGTTTTCTCTCTGATAAAGAATGGATAGTTAAAGTTTGGGATACTGAAAGCGTAACTCTAGTGTGTATTAAATTCAATCAGTTGACTCGTCACTCAGGTTCGGAAAAGCTTCAAGTGTGTCAGGCCCAGTCGTTAAGTTGTTTATAAAAACTTGTGTAGTAAGCGAATAAGAAAATGATTAAGAATTAAAGTCTGGCTTTGTTTCAAAGAAAGTGAACTCGTAGAGAAATTAAGTGTCAACCAAGTGACTCGAAAGATAAGTTGCGTAAAAGCTTCAAGAGAGTCAAGCAGTCGTAAAGTTGTATCAGAAAAAGAATTTGACTCGTAGAGAAGTGTAGTGTTGTAAGAGTGTCTCGTTAGAAAAGTTGTGGAAAGGTAGCGAGGAAAGGAAACACAGAAAAAGATGCCAAGATTCATGTAATGAAAAAAATTGAACTTTGTGGCACAGTAACCACTTCGAAAACAGTAAGAAAGTCAGAAAAAACTTTAAGAGAACATAAAGTCAGAAAAAGTCAGAAAAAAACTTTAAGAAAACATAAAATCAGCTTGTGAAAGAGTTAGAAAACTCAAGAGAGATTATAAAAATTAACACCGAGAAAAGAAATTAACAATCGCTTATTCTGCCACTGGCCCTCTCCAGGACCAAAAGCTGCCTGGTCTCGGTCCTCGAACCGTGAAATACATTGGCCAAGCGCTGATATGCCAAGTGTGGGGATAAGGTACCTGGGGTACATAATTGCCCCATTGGTCAAAAACAGACTGTAACAGAAGAAACAAGCAGAATTAGAGAATGAAAAATGACAAAGTTTTTTTGGGGGTAGAGGTAAGGGAATACTCACTCCTTCCAGACGTGCTCCCTCAATGAAAGGCATAGACCCGAGGTGAGCCCCGAGTCTGTCGAAGACAGAATGACCGCCTCCTCTGCCATGTCCACGCAGAGGGCCTCGCGTGCTGATACCTCCATAGCCGCGTGCGGAAGGCTGACCCCCTCGTGTACGGAGACCACCTTGACCACGCGCGGAAGGCAGCGGTGCATGATGTGAACGCAGAGGCTGGCCGCCACGCGTGCGGACCCTTCGAGGACCTCGAGTGGACGCCGGCGGCAAAACAGGACTGCGCGCAGGACGGACATCAGGGGCAGGCGGGGACGCCACTGCTGGAGGCTGAATGCGCGCCGCTGATCGTGCCAACCTCCCCGCGACACCGCGAAGAGGCCGCGGCGGTGGAGGACCAAATAGCCCCAGAGGGTCACTTGCGTTCGCCCATAGCCACGGAGTAGGTACCTGAGAACACACAAACAAAAAATGATTAGACACATTGACGTGGTACATGTGTTCGTGGGGAAGAATTTGGAAAAATGCTTACAGCGTGAGCCCCACCGGGTGCCACCCCGTCAGGAAATTGTGGCAGTGGCTCAGGCTGAGGGGGAGGTGGGGGCGATGGCGGGGGCGTGGGCGGTAAAAAGACCGACTGAAATTTTCGAAAAAACTAGCATAAAAAAAGGGAGGGTGAGAAAAAAGAGATGTTAAAACATGCAGATACTCACCCCGTCCTCCTTGTGCGGCGCAAGGGGGTGAAGCGGAACTCGTCGCGCTGCAGCTCCCGATGGCGGATGCACGGGGGGAAGGGGGAGGTCCTCTGATTGTGGTGGTGGTGGTGGCGGTGGTGGGAGTGTCCCCTGCAGCCAACGCCCAATGGATGCTAAAACTCCATCGGCGGAGCTCCCACTACCCGCATGTGCAGCTGACCCGGGTGGTCGGTTCTCTTTTTCATGGTCACCCTGAAACACAAGAAACGATACGATTAGTAACAAGGCCATGCGTTTCGCAACACGAACCCTTACTTGCAGTTTCGTTCAACAAAAGTGCAGTTAGAGGAACGCGAAATGACAGCGGTGTATAAAGTACATCGTAAAAAATAGTGGAAAACGACTTACAGCAGGCTCAACCCTAGGAGTCTCGGGGCGCAGAGGCAGCGGCGGGAGAGGTGGTAGGGGCGGTGGCGGGCCCACCGGAAGGGGCGGCATCCAGCGTGATGGTGGTGCCGGCAGGGCTTCAGGGGCCGGGGTGTCATCATCCGAACTGATCTCCCCCTCTTCGCTGGAGCTTGATGAGGACTGAAACCATTAAGGGTACAGAGACATTAGTTAAAAGATAAAACATGGAAAAAGCGCGAACCATTACCGACAGCTTCATGAAAAAACTGTAGATATTGGTAGGCGAAACTCAAGTTGAACGTTTCAGAGTGTATTCACTAATGGAATACAGATTGAAACATTCAGCGTGAGGAGAAGCTTTTTAATGTCAAAAAGCTGTAGCGTGCATTACACAGACATGCAAGGCTGAGATGCGTTAAGCATCAGACTTACAAGGGAGGCTCGGAGACGAGGGACATGGTGTTGATGACGATGACGCTCGGACAGACTAACTACCACCAGGAGGCCGAACTAAACTACCACCCGGATGACGAACTACAAAACCACCGGGAGAACGAGCTATACCGAGCGCGACGCGAGACGCGGCTGGGAATCGAACCCCAGCCCCGCACAGCCGATCGAAGCACGGCGCGGCCGGCAGCGGCCGGCCGAGCGGCTGAGTGGCAGGGCACGCCAGTCAGCTGACTGCGCCCGGCCGGCTTGGTGCGAGAGCGCGCCGGCGGGAAAACTTTCCCACGCTCACTCAAACGCCAAAAACGAGGCATGGACACGGGGAGCATGACGGTGTCATGAACGAGACGTTAGGACACAAACTACAGCGCGGTGCGGCACAGCCAGCCATGGCACGGCGTGGCGCGGCGCGGCGCTTCCGAGAACTCGGCGCGCGCAGGGGCGGCAGCCGGCCGGCCGGCGAGCGGCCGGGCGCAGGCCAGCGTGAACGTTTGAAAACTAGACAGGTTATGACAGGACGCGGTTTAAATGTAACGGACACTTAGACTCGCGACATGTTACGACACGTTTTGAAACTGAACTGACTCAACAGCTGAAAGGGAAATTAAAATTGACGGTTACTGTTTGAATGTACAAGGTGCGAGGAAACGACACGGCTCTACAGAGAGCCGAGCGGCCACGCACCGGTAGGAAATCGGGCATAGCTTCCGCCTTTCAAAAAATTCTGCCGAGCGAGGTTATCGCACCGGGAGTTGAACAGGCAAGAGCTTCGCCCTACGAGAACACTGTGTCACTCTACTCACCAGGAGCAAGTCCTTCTCCAGCACATCGAGCTGCAGTACGGCATCGTCGTCCACATCCATTACCTCGTCGGACGATGACGAGTCCCCGTCGAGCGGACGCCCCTTCCACACTTCACTCAAGGGTACACAGCGGCTCATTCTCGGACGATGCGGGATGCGGCAAGCAGGAACGACGGCGAAGCAACAAGTGGCCGGCCGGTCCGGAGCGGTTCAATTTATCCCTGCTATCCCCTCCACTTTCCTTCCCGCCAGCGCTCGGGGTAGCGAAATTTCAGCCAATCGGAGTGAGCGTACCGGTTGGATTTCTTTCAATACGAGATTGCGGACGAGTTTGAACGAACCGAAGAGAAAAGATCGTTGGAAATAAAATTAGAAACCGTCTCGAAGTATAATTTCTCTTCCACATCGCGTGAAACACTTTATTTCGGTAAATGAACGTGATGCGCTTTCGGAACTGATCAGCCAATCACGGGGTGGCGTCTCGATTCCGACAGACGCGCGTCTTCTTTTCAAATACACTTCATTGTTGAAATCAGAGTGTACGAGGTGACAGGAAATGTCCTTCCGATCATTATTCAGCAGAGTGATTTGTGAAATAAGTGTCAGGAAAAGAATAACGAAGTATTGTTGAGCGGCGTCTGCACCGACGCTGCGCAGAACCGATGCGCAGTAAACACGCGCTGCTCATTGTTGCGACCGGTAGTTCACGCCGCGTCCACCGGGCGGCGCTGCTGTACCGGCGCTGCAGCCGCTCGGCTGCTGCACGGCTCTGGGGGGTGCGCACGGCGCGCGGGGCTCTCTGCTGCACTACAAGACCCACCCGGAGGACCGCTGCCCGGCCGCGCCGCGGCAGCGGACTGCGCCACACAGGTGCCTCGCGCTCCGCGGCTTCGCGCCGCGGCCTCGCAGGGTAGGGGGAGCTGCGGCTCACACCGCGGCTCCGCTCCGCGGCGCTAGCGGCGGAACCAGGAGGGGGTGGGTTGGGTTGGGTTAGGCACCGTATCGTCACCATAAAAAATTCTAGGGGTGGGGGCACTTAGGTTAGGTTACCCTCGCTCAAGATACCGACTGGCTTAGGTTGCCTTAGGTTAGGCTCACTCAAGATATCAACATGTTACAAAGTTCAACCCGTGGGAAAAGTGTTACAATGTTCAACCTATACTACTACCGAAAACGGACGCTGGGGGGTCTTTGAGGGCCAAAACTGTTTGTTTCTTGGAGTTTTTTCACGATTCTTTTGTCTCTCAGGCCCCGGCATTTCCGCTCGGTGGTTTCAAGCTCGCACTCATATTTTTTTTTGTGTTGTGTATACCCATTGGCACCGACAACAACCATCAGAATTACTCCGGGACGTTTTAACACAGAATTGAGCCAGAAAAATCGCCCTTTTGGTCATTTTTTTTTAGAAACTGCCGCTTTTTGGTACATTTTGGCCGGTAGGACCAAGAAGATTACCTCCAATCGAAAAACTGAGGTCAGTTCCGAAATCAGCACAAAAAACGAAACTTTCTAGGGGTCTTCAAGCTCTGATATCGAAAGTCGCCTCTGGACAACGCACCCCAGTATGGTATGCGGGTTCTTACTTGTGTTCTGAGTTGGGCGGGCAGTGAGCCGAGCGCTACCCGACGGCTGGAAGAGAGTGAGGTAGCTACTGCACCTGCCATCAAGCAGCCACGACTCTCTTAACCGAGGCCAAATTAAAACAGACTAAAAGAATTAAACCAAAAAAAATTAGCGTAATCAGCGGTATTTGAACCTGAAACGTTGTAGTTCGGAGTTGAAGTCGATTCCGCGGAGCCAGAGAGGCACATGGCATCTTGTGTGTCGACAGCTCTTCTTGAGTGAGCACGCCGTCCCAGCGTTCTGGGTTCCCTATCCTGGGGTTCCTCTGGCGCGCCGCAGAGGCGAGGCGGGCTCGGTAACCACGCGGGTAGTGGCCGAGGTTCCCTGTTCTCGGATTCCCCCGGTTTCGTACCATCCCCACTCTTGTGAGAACTGCCAAGGAAATGTCACTCCTCTTGCCCACACCAACGTTGCCGTACCGCTGCCCGGCCGCGCGGTTGCCGCTTCGAGCCTCGGCTGGCGTCCAGGCCACTGCTAGCCCTGCTGGCCGACGATGCCAGTCGTGTGGGTCGTGTGTTGGAACCACCTGCCCCCACCCCTTTTCCGTGCCTCGAAGGGAGTCAACAACTATGAGGCAGGAGACCACCTGCTAACAGTGTTTCACGTGGCTTAGTGGTAACGGCCGCGATCGCGCACCTGGCTTTCCCTGGTTCAAATCTCGGTTTACCTTTATGTTTTTAATCTTTTTACGAAGCTGATACTTCATGTAGGCTTTCAGCTAGAGCCCATGACAGCTGGCTTTCTTCGGCCGGGCTGCTGCAGTCACGTCGTGCGAGGTTTGAGCACGTGGATCCTCCGTGTCAGGCTGCTATTTTAGCTCAAGCAGTGAGCTATGCTCAAGCATCAGCTTCGTAAAAAGATTAAAAACATAAAGGTAGACCGGGATTAGAACCAGGGAAAGTCAGGTGCGCGATCGCGGCCGTTACCACTAAGCCACGTGAAACACTCCTCTATCTGCCGAACCTGCATGCCAAAGGACATTTTCGGTTCCCGAGACGTTGCCGGACTCTTCGAAGAGTGGGCAGCTCGGTCGCACCAAGTGTAGGCAGGACCCTTGGAATAAATACTTCCACAGGAGTATGGTATGCGGGTTTTTACTTGTGTTCCGAGTTGGGCGGGCAGTGAGCCGAGCGCTACCCGACGGCTGGTAGAGAGTGAGGTAGCGCTCGGCTCACTGCCCGCCCAACTCAGAACACAAGTAAAAACCCGCATACCATACTCCTGTGGAAGTATTTATTCCAAGGGTGCGACCGAGCTGCCCACTCTTCGAAGAGTCCGGCAACGTCTCGGGAACCGAAAATGTCCTTTGGCATGCAGGTTCGGCAGATAGAGGACCCCATAGTATAGTCCTCTCACTCGTCTGAGCGAAGTAAGGCAACGACAAATTACCTGCCTACTCCTGGTGCGGCAAGGCTGCCGATCCTTCAACGAGTCTGGCGACGTCTCGGCAACTGAAATGGACCTTTGGCATGCAGGTTTGGCAGATGGGGGCCCCTCACTGTGCCCCTCGTCTGAGTGACACTCGGTTAGACACAAATATCCTGCCTACTCTCGCTGCAGCCGAGCTGCCGACTCTTCCACGAGTCCGGTGACGTCTCGGGAACTTTAAAGGACCTTTGGCAGGCGGGATTACGGCAGATGGGGCCCTTGTGGCACGTCACAACTTTATGGAATGAGTTCAAATTATATGAAATCAGCTGAATTTCCGTGCGGCCGAATAGACGAATCTTCTCTGAGTTGGGCGACAAATTCAGTTCATCGGAGGACCTTCCGGAGACCGCTGTGTTCCTCTTACAGACGACGTTGGTGGTGACGTCATGGACGTCCCATAACCCTACTTTCCCAAACGGTTGATAAATGAGATTTTGCTATATTTCTGTCAATTTTATAATAGTTGGGTGGTTTTGTGCCGATATCCGCCGGTTTTTGAATCAGCCAGCACCGGTCCAGTCCAAATTTACGGGCAAACCGAAGAATGACAAATATTTTTTTCTGCAAGGTGGGCCTTCGAGGCTAATATGGCTGCTTTTCGCCACCAGATGGTGCCACCTTACTAGGACCTCGAGCGTGGAGTATCGCCCTAGGGGGGGTCGGATTCTTTTGGCGACGGTAGTACGCCCTCGCGGCTGACTCTGAAGCCCAGCACGTTGAGCTCCGAAGCAATCCAAGTGCACTTGTCGGTCTTGACGGTGAAACCGGCGTCGCTGAGCGTGGAGAGCACAACGTAGAGGCGGTCGCGGTGCTCCGCGACGGACCCCGACTTGATGTAGATGTTGTCCTGGTAGACAGACGATGACGCCCTTGGTGCCGCCGAAAGTCCGTCTATGATACGCTGAAACACGGCGGGAGCCACTTTAACACCGAAAGGCAATCGTGTTACCGTGTAGAGGCCCTTGATGGTGTTGACGGCCAAGAAGTGCGCCGTGGAGTCGTCCACAGGAATCTGGGTGTAGGCCTCCTTGAGGTCGATCTCGGCGAAGAACATGTCTCCCAGCGCGTCCCGCCAGCGGGTGGAAACTCTATTGCCGAAAAAGACATGCAAAGGTTTTTTGTGCACCTTAGATCTCGGAACCCAGAGGTGGTAGGTGAAATCCAAGGTCATATTTGGAATCCTCAGAAAATTTCACTCGGCGTAGGGTATGTTTAGAGCGGGAGGTCAAGGAAACGGTCGGTCATTTTGCAATGAGAAAAAGAAAAAAAGGAGAAAAAACGCTGTGGGACCATGATCGAAACGTTGCATTGTTTTGTGGTAACACTTAATGCAAGAGAACGGGACCTCGTAGGTAAATTCTGAGGTCATATTCTGAATCCTGAGAAAATTTCCTGTGCATTACGCTGCCTGGGAGTGGTCAACACACCAAAATAACAGAAAACCGTTGCCGTGAAACTGTGAGAGGGTATGCAGCGATTGTATTGCATAAAATTACAAAACAGTCTGCCGTTGACTGCGTGTTCTAAAGGGTACGGACCCTCCTTCTTTGAAACTTATAGGTGAAATGCACACACGAAAGCACGCTGAATTCATATCTGTACTCAGAATTTGAATTGGCCATACCGTTGTCTCACATTAAGCATGACCAAATAGCAATTTTCGGGATAAAGCGTAAATTTCGATCCTGGTCCCAGAGCGTTTTTCACCTGTTTTTTTACTTTCTCATGGCAAAATGACTGACCATTTCCTTTGCCCCTGGCACTAAACATGTCCTACGCCGAGTGAAATTTTATGAGGATTCCAAATATGACCTCGGATTTCACCTACCACCTCTGGGTTCGGAGATCTAGGCTGCACAAAAAACCTTTGCATGCCGTTTTTGGCAACAGAGTTTCCACCCGCTGGTCCCGCACGGCGTCGACTGAAGGGGACTTGTTGGGGTCCGCGTCGACCGCCGGGTTGACGGTGGACTTGTAGTCCGCGCAGAGCCGCAGACTGCCGTCACGCTTGGGAACCGGGACGAAACCAGAAGCCCAGTCGGAGCTGCGGATGGGCACCCAGAGGCCCGCCTCGACGTACGCGTCGATCTGTTCCTCCATCTTGGCTACTTGGGGAAGCTTCACTGGCCGCACGCCATGGTACTTCGGCGCCTTGGCGGGGTCGACGTGGATGTGCACGGGGCGGCCGTTGTAACGGCCGATAGACTTAGAGACGGCGCTGTACTGCTGCACCTGCTGAAGGATGTCGGCGCAGTCCTCGATCTTGTTGACGGAGTCGACCTTAACAACGGCAAACCCAAGGGCCTTGAACCAGTTACGGCCTAAGAGATTAGGACCGTTGCCGCGCGCGACGAGCAAGGGAAGCGTGTGGCACGAGCCCTTGTACTGAACCTGGACGCCGCAGAATCCTTCGACGGCGATGACCATGGCAGGGTCCCAGGCGCTGAACATCTTCGGAATGGGCTGGAGTGGCGGCTTGGAGGGCAGGGCGTTGTAGGTCGCCATGGTGACCATGGTGCGGCCGGCTCCGTTGTCCAGGATGAAGACAAGGGGGCGTCTCTGAATGCTGACGCTGACCATGTCCGGCGGCGGAACCTGCACGTCGGTTGACATGAAAAAGAGTCCTTCATTATCAAAGTTTGACACACCTTTCCGGGCTTGCGGCCACGTGGGGGCCTCTTCTTTTTGCCGTCCTTGTCCTTCTTGCACACCTCGGCGACGTGCCCAGTCAACCCACACCTGTCGCACTTCAACCTACCTACACCTGTCAGCAGTACGCGCACTAGCCAAATGGGGCCCTGCACAGTGGTAACACTTGACGGGACCGCGGTCCTGATCACCAACGCGGAACACGTGGTCGTTGTCGGTCCGCAGCACGGCGGCCAACCGCCGCGTGGACTCGTGCTGCGCCGCCGTGTCGATGGCCTTCCCGAGTGTACATTCATCCAGGTCGAGAATCCTATTCTGGAGGGACTCATCGGCAAGCCCGGCGATGAACTGGTGCATAACAATGGTGTCTCTGGCCGCGCGGTCCGTGACGCCGATAATGTTGACGGCCACGGACAACGCCTCATGATATGCCAGCACAGACTCACCGACCTGTTGTCGCCGCGCCGTGAACTTGGTGTACTGCGCGGTGGCGTTGATCGGCGCGATCATGATGTCCGTGAGCGTGGTGCGGATAAAGTCGTACGTGGCGTCATCAGTCCAAATGGGCTCCAGCCACCGGTCGAGACGGTCCAGGGTCTGGTCGTCGAGGGCGTCCTTAACAATGCCTCTCTTCTGGGCGTCGCCGATCATGCCCTTGGCCGCGATGTGGTTCTTGATGCGCCGCCAGAACGACGGCCACGTCTCCGGCATCATGGAGTCGTACCGGAGCGGGGGGGCGGACGCCATCTTGTAGTTGTTGACGTCCAGGGAGTCCCAACGGCTGCGTGATGGGGCGGTCCAATGCTGTCACCGCACACCCGTGGCCGGCCGGGTACGGAGTCCGATATTCAGTCAACAGCAGTGCATGGTTCGACACTCAGAACTCGTCGCCAGTGTTGTGTACTGGATGGTTTGAGCAGGCTCGGACTGGCCCCCAAAAGGCCCCGGCGGATAAGACGGCAAAATGCCCCTGATTATCACATGATTCTTTCCCCCCCCCTCTTTTTTTGTTGCGTTAAAATGGGCATTGAGCTTTAGAGAGGCACACTAGGTTATAGCCTGTTCAATGTTACGATTCGATAACTTTGTTTGTTCTTAAATTCTGGTATTGTACTGAGGTTTATATAGAGCATTTTATATCACTAGTTTGGTGCCATTCGCAGTTTGGGCCATACGAGCCTCGCAACCCTTGGCCCGAAACCTGTCGTGGGGCCCCACAGACTGGCGGCAGGCCACCGAGCGTTCGAGGGCCCCGGCAGATTTTTATGCCTATCTGCCCTGGCCAGTCCGAGCCTGACCAGATGTACATATGGAACCAACTCTGCAATGTTTCTGAACGATTTCCTGATTAGTAGCTGCACCAAAACATTTTCACGAAGAATGAATCTGGCTCCTAGTGGACTTACGCCACTTTGTCAAATGACCAGTGATTTTTCATTCTATATTATTTTTCATCAATACGACTTACATTTTCAGGATCTATTAGGTCCTTTAAAGGTGACCACTGTTTCACCATTTTTTTAGCAGCCTTCTCCAGATGTTTGTTGTCTGTCTGATTATGACCAGCGAGGTTGCTGCACACTTCCCTTACGATCCCGGCTTTCACCTTGTGGTCAACGTCCCTTTTATTCAATGCCTGTTCGTACTTCTTGGGGAGGGTTGCAGGGAGAAAAATCTCATCGGTGTTTGGCTGAAAATCAATTTAAAAAGAAATAAAGAAATGAAAGCACTCAACCTCAAAAGTAAGTATATTAATCAAAAGCCTTACCTCATCTTTGTTGCTGCTGGTGTTTGAAAGAAGACCTTGCAGGAACAGATCAGTCACATTTTGTACATCCAATATGACAGTCTGCAAAAAACAATTCAATTCAATAGCAATCAAGTATTTCTTTCAGGTTCAGATTTTTCGGAAAGTTAAACACATTTCATGTTATTGGATTGTTGGCACAGATAATAAAAATATGAAACCAATTTATGTGATTCAAAGCGCAAACGTAGAAGAAATACTAGCTCTAAGTGAGAGCACAATAATAAGGACATAAAGGTGCATTTGTCAATGCCCTGACAGTAAAGTATCATTAAGCAGTTTACTGTGCTTTTCCCCGGTCTCCAAATATTTTATATGTCTGATCTAACCATGCATAATTATAGTTAATTTTAGAGAGTGTTTATGTTTCAACAGGAGGATCTACTTTAAAACACAACAGGTGCATGTATGATGCTCACTGTGAAAAGAAGCAAGACACCTCTGTCAAAACATTCTTCACTTTCTCTAAGTCAGAAAGTTTGTTTGTTTTTTTTCTTTATTGTACATCTTTTTCAAAGGAAACTTTGCTTTAATCCTTAGAATGGTATCAAGTCTTCTCAGTGGATTTCGAAAAGGCAAAGTGGAGGTAAGGGTTCCAAAGATTTTGAGACCGGGGATTACACATACAAAACTGCATGCAACCTGACCAACACCATTACTTTGGATACAACAACAGGCTTACCGGAGTGGAAGTACTGCTGGGCTCAGGAGATTCCGTTACGCTGCTAAATGAAGTATTATCACTCACTGTGCTGGGTGATCGAATGGTCTCAGATTCTAAAACAAAATACAAAAAAAAAATTCATAACAATTCAACAAAATTTTAAATAAAATACATTTAAATAAAAATAAATATTTACCTTTAGGTGCCACAGCAACATGGGCAGGTGCAGGACATTCACAATATGAACATTATGCCCTTGTTGCTCCAACCTCCAACTCATACTCTGTACATTCGCAGTTTTTGCAAGCTCCTCTCTCCACACCTCTAGGGTCTTTCATGATTATCCTTAAACAGAAGGAGGTATGTTTCACAACATGTGCGCCATCTAGCGGACAAACGAAATCTTAGGTTGGTCTGAATTTTTAGACTTAACCGTCTAAATTTTCAGACTGCGCAGGTCTAAATTCAAGTTGTAAGACGCTCAGGTCACAATTTTCATACCAAAAGACTGAATTTTCAGACAAGCAGTCTGAAACAAGTCTGAAGAATAGATTCAGACCACCAAGTCCGAAAAAAGTGGTCTGAATTTTCAGATTTTTTTTAACAGTGCAGCTTAGCAGCCAAACCCAGCCAGGAGTCATTAGATTCGTGCGTCCGCTCGATATCCTCCAGGATGGGAACTAAATAGGTTTCCGGTAACTACACTTCTGCAGTTCTGTAATAGGTTCGGGAGGCTGAAAGTCTCGCCCCGAACAAAACTCGTTTAAAAACCAGCTGTCTAACCCAGCCAGGCGTCGCTGGACTCGTGCGGCCACTCGCTATCCTTTAGGACGGTAACTAACCGGGTTTTGGTAACTACGTTCTAAAGTTCTCAGAAGAAGCAGGAGACTACTCCCACCTCATACAAAACTTGTTTAGAAACGCCCTGTCAAACCAAGAGAAACATCACAAGACTCAAGTGGCCACTTGCCACCTCATCGGGAGGTAACTAAACGGGTTTTAGGAACTACAGTTCTATAGTTCTGGTGCATGCTTGAAACAGGAGGCTAAAATTTTTACCTCAAACTAAACACGTTTAGAAACCAGCTGGAAAACCCAGCCGGGCGTCGTTGCAATTGTGCGGCCCCTGGCCACCTTTTCAGGAGGTTTTGAAACGGGTTTGGTTACTACAGTTCCACTCTTCTCACCTCGAACTAAACAAGTTTAGAAACCAGCTGAAAAGCCCAGCAAGCCGGCGTTGCAATTGTGCGGCCCGTCACCATCTTAGAGGAAGGTTTCTTAACGGGTTTGGGTAAATACAGTTCTAGAGTTCTCGTGCACTCTTGGAGGAGGCGGCTATAATTCTCACCAAGAATTAAACCCGTTAAAGAAACCAGCTGGAGAACCCAGCTAGGCGTCATTGCAACTGTGCAGCCCCTCGCCATCTTTGAGCAAGATTTTTAAACGGGTTACGGTAGAATCAGTTCTTTAGTTCTCTTGCAAGTGAAAAAGGAATGGTCAAATGTCACACCTCGTACAATACCCGTTTAAAAACTAACTGGCTATCGCAGAGAGGCGTCGTTGCACTCGCGCGTCTCTTTGCAACCTATAAGGAAGTTAACTTTACGGGTTTTGGTAACTGCGTTCAATATATCCCAGAAGGGGCAGCTGACTACTATCACCTTAAACAAAACACTGGTTTAGAGATATGCCGTCAAACCTTGCCGAACTTCTCAAGATTCGGGCTGCCACGCGCCACCAGCCGGGAAGGTATCTTAGCGGGTTCTGGTAATTTTACCTCAGCAATTTGTAGAGCAAGTGAAGGAGGAACCTCAAAGTCTTACCTCGTACGAAACCCTTTCAGTTCATCTCAGACAGGCGTTGCTGCACTAATGCGGCCACCTACTGGACGCCATCATGTTTTTCAAGTTTTTAATGCTGCATTGTTACTTTTAATAAAGGGTACCCCACGACGCATTAGGGGACTCATAGTTGCCTGCCGGGCTTTCTCGGTCCTTTGAGGGTTTCTCTATGGTACCTCTGCCCGACGAGCAATTTGACATGCAAAACTGTTAATTGCTACTGGATAATAAAATATTTCTCTGATTTCTTGGTGCATGACAGCATTTGGTTTATTGCCAAAGCAAAAGCGACTCTAACTCACAAACTTTACAAAAATTTCCAACTCTACACAGAAATATCTTAATTTGACATCTACTACATTCTACACAAAAATATGTTATTTTTACATCAATTTAAATGCCGATTGTCTCAAATTAACAAAAAAAAAAACGATTCGTATTTACGTATTCAATTGGAGTGCGTGGAAGAGGTTTAAAGCTTGATGTGAAGTAATTAACAAAATGCCACCAAGGGCATAAAATGCTACTTTCAACCCATTCCAGTCAGAGTTGGAAAGTTCCTTTGCAACTTCCTGCAGCTGGTCAATGCGCATGACAAAACGGTTGTGTGTGATTTCTTCTGCAATAGCTGTGCGAGTGATGTCTGAGATCGAAGCAAACTTGACGCACCGTTCTGTAGAGCGGTTCGTTCTTCCTTTATGTTCTATTTTTGGAGTTGGGTAACTTTCATTCGGTCCCGCTTTCTAAATGATGAATTTTGGCACCTCAGCCGGCAAAATCGGCCCAGCGGAAAAGCTCGCGCAAGGGGCTTAAGTGCGCCTTAACAGCCCTTAATGACTCAACGTCTAAGTATCCTTGTAGGACCTTAGCCTTATTGTAAATATAGTGACTTTGATGCCCAAGGGTCAAAATTTTGACTGTTTTGCCGTACCTTTACTCCTTCAGGGCGAAAAAAGCGAAAACGTGGTCAAAAATATTGTTTTGAGCTAAATAGGATGTTTTTGCAATGTTTTCGCTTTTTTCGCCCTGAAAAAGTAAAGATACGGCAAAACGGTCAAAAATTTGACCCTTGGCCGTCAAAATCACTATATAAAATCACTATAAAACGAACCGCTCTAACCGTTCTGTCAAGATGTGTTGCTTGGGGTTTTTGCTCTCACTTTTTTGCCGTTCAATGCCTGGGGTGTCGCGACTCCTTCGCCTTCCACAGAATACACGGGCGGCATGCCGCCTTGACGACTCAACGTTGGGGCGGGCCCTGGAGGACGCCTGACGGGTTGACGAGGCGGCGACACGGCCCCAGCCTGACCCGGAGCTAAGGCCGTGTCGCCGCCTCGTCACCCCCTCTGATCTCCTCCAGGAGTGTACCCAACGTTGGGTCGTCAAGGCGGCATGCCGCCTTTGGGCTGCCGGGGTGGACAAGGCTCACTTCGTGCGCCAGGGAAAGACTGGGCTAATTTGACGTAGCGGGGGAAGACCAGGTCAACTTCGCGCGGCCGGGAAGACTGCGCTATTTCCCATCATCGTTTCTGCAGCAGTCCGGCCGCGCGAAATTTGCCAAATCTTTCCCGATTGCTCAAAGATAGCCTAGTCTTCCATGGAGGTTTCGGCTTCAACGTTTTTATCTACATTTACTTTATCTACATTATCAAATTTATTTGAAACGATTGCCGACTTACTTTGTAAGACTCTGGTATCTTAAAGGTGCCGGACACAAGGTTCCTGGGTCCAGGATGAGGTGGGTCGGTTTACTACTCCAAATTACACCTCCAACAAAAGTAAACAAGATTTTCAAGATGTCTTTGCCGATGGGCGTCTCCATCAAACCGAGAAGGCGTTCAAACGTGGCTGGAGTGAGGGGCCTTTTGCACACGCACGCTGCCACGATGACGTCTTCCGGACCTGGCCTCGGTGCTCCATAGTACTTTCATGAATACTCAGCAGAGGGTCACAAAATACCTCTCCCAGGTGAACATATCCCTGTTCAAAATATTTGAAAATATTAATATTTCTTATATAACGAGAATACACATTTGCTTCTATAAATTACTTGCCAGAATCATTTTGCACTGAAGTGTGTTAGGCTCCATCAAAATATTGTGCACAAATTTGAACTGAGTTTCTGTTAGAATCCCATACAGTTTTCTTGCTGTAGACCGTAAATACTCCTGCAAGCAGAAAACATATTGGTTCAATTATTTCTTCCCAGTCTCTTATTTCTTCACAGGAACGGCAACCCTCCTCTCTTTCTTCCCCTCTTCCTCCTCCTTCTCTCTCTCTCTCTCTCTCTCTCTCTCTCTCTCCAAGGCCACCCTCTTCACTGTTAAAAAAAAAGTCTGAAAATTCAGACAAAATTAGTCAGAAGTTATTAACAGACTTTAGTTCTGAAAATTCAGACCACTTAGATGGTCTTAAAATTCAGAACTGGAGAGTCTCACATTTAAGAGTTGGTGGTCGAAAAATTCAGACCTGTATGAAGATTGCAAACATCAAGGTCGATGTCATGTAAAATACAATTCAGAAACCATCTTATGTGTGTGTAGTCCTCAAGAGAGGACACCTCGAGTAAAAATTGTGTTAAGGGAGAAGATCCTTGTGACTTCTCCCTGACTAACGTGGAGCCGGCTTGAGGCAGCCAAGGAAATGGCGACACAGAGCCACCCGCGAGAGGTAAATTAAAATGTGAATTGTTGATCTCCCACACATATTACGGAGATAAATCTTGCAACAGAGCATGGTTCTTATATGACCGATTAAGTGTTGCCAATTTTAAACTTTTCAATTAGTATATTTTTGCATTAAAGGCCTTTTAAACAGAAGGAGGTATGTTTCACAACATGTGCGCCACCTAGCGGACAAACGTAATCTTAGGTTGGTCTGAATTTTTAGACTTAATCGTCTAAATTTTCAGACTGCACAGGTCTAAATTCAAATTGTAAGACGCTCAGGGCACAATTTTCATACCGAAAGACTGAATTTTCAGACAAGCAGTCTGAAACAAGTCTGAAAAATAGATTCAGACCAGCAAGCCTGAAAAAAATGGTCTGAATTTTCAGATTTTTTTGAACAGTGTTTGACAGCAAACCGCAGCCCTATACACCTACATATTTAACAGAACCCTGCACCTGGTAAGGAAACTAAACGCCGATATTACCTGATCATCGACCCCCTTCGGCTTCGGCCGACAGCGTGCACAGTCTTTTGTAGGACTCGTCTGAGTCTCTGCATCCTAAAATCAAACGAGAAACACGAGTTTTTCAAAAGGAATTTTTGTCAAATTAATCACAGACAAGGAAAAAGTTGGAGAAACAGAGGTGGAGAGACACGAAGAATAAGCAAAATAGGATAGAGAAGCGCCAAAATTTTAGTTTACCAACCGTACGCCACGATTACCTGAGCAACGATTGGCTTCGCGGTTGGCCTCTGGGAGTCTCTGAGAGGACTTGTTTGAGTCTCTGCATCCTGGAAAGTGAAAGCAAAATCAATCGGGATTTTTAAGTAATGTTCGATAAATTCATCAGAGAGACAGTGAGGAAGACAGAAGACGCGGAGTTTTGGCAGAATACAAAACGGGAAAGGAGGGGCAAACTTGAGCTAACAAACTGTATGCACTTTAGCAAACAGATATCGTGCCTTCGAAACAGAATGTAAAGAGGAGCCGCATCAGAGCAACGATGGTAACTATATAGCCAAGGCATACAGTTTACATCATAGGCCTTTTCAGACAGAAAAAAAACAAACAAGTATGGCCTCATTGCGTTTTGTATTAGACTGCAAGGGAAGTGGTTTTTGAACTCCTTGAGACGCTCGTTGAAACCGTTCATGACCCAGAACTAAGAGGCACAATTTTGAAAAAAAGAGACAAAAAGGACATGCCTCAATATTGCGTAAAGCGGGAGTCGCGTGGTGCAAGACTCCTCCTACCGAAAGCATCAATAAAAGGGAGAAGGAATTGAAGATTGTTTAATTTATTATGATTATAAGTATTAATTATTTATTCTTACCTTACTGCTCTGTTTGGAATTAAAACGGTCCTCGGCCTCTGCCTTCCCAGTCCAAAAAAACCATGGAGCGTCCCATGGTGCATGGGACATCATGGTTGCATGGGACGTAGAATCCCATGGTGTCCAAAACACCCCTCATTTTTGGCCCCTTTTCCCATGAGAAAATTATTCCATGGTGTCTGGTGTGCATGGTATGGACGTCTCCATGGTGTCTGGCTACCATGGAGAAAATTCTCCATGGTGTTGGTTTTACCGTGGTGTCCTCGTCCCATGGAGCCGTCACGTGCTGCATGGGACGAGTACACCACAAAGGTGAAAGTGTCATGACAGGCGGCAGGCGGGCGTCTCGAGACGCCTGGTGTGCAGGCATCCCCCTACAGCGGCGCCAGAGGGGATGCCTACCTAGGCGGCATCAACATCGACTCCAACAGATCTCCTTCGTCGCATTCTCAATGCAGAGCGTTTACCTCCCTGCTGCAGCGATTTTGCAGGTCACATACACAAGTGTGATGTAATAGTGTCCTTAGGACAAACTCATAGATCTAGGGTTAAAATCAAATCCAGTAGCTGAAAGACATTAGTTTTATAATTCAAAAAGGCAAATGGCCTATAATTATTAAAAATTCCAATTCCGGGAACAAAGCATAGCCGTAGTCAAACGTAAAAGTAGGCTGGAAATTCAATCCTTTGGTTTCTGAAAACAAGACAAAAATTAGACAGTTGAAACTTGAATGGAACAAAGGCAGCCCTGAATCAAACAAAAACTCACAAGAGCAGAGGCAGCTTCCTTCAACTTGTACTTTAAAGTTTCTTTACCCTTCTTGGAGACTGCCAAGTCTAGGAAGAATGGGTCTTCGCTTCCAGAGGCAGCGACTGTCTTGGCTCTGAAGACTCCTGAATTAAAATTTAAAATGTCAATTAAAACAAAGTCACATACAGTTGGAAGAGTGAGTGCTCCAAGGAGAACTATTGTACCTAGCACTGCTTCAGTTTTCTGGGGTGTCATCTTCTTCTTTTTAATTTTTTGACCCGATGAGTTTGGCTTCACAGGGGTGGCACCCTCTAGAGACCGTTCTGCCATTTCAGCAGGGGTGTAAATTTTGCCCATTACATCTCTGACTGCTCTAGAAGGGAACACGTTGGCCTTCCGGATCTTGTCGGCCCATGTTTTTTCTGCAATCCAGATTCCATTTCCAATGTGGACCTGGCCACAAAAAAAAATGAAGTTATAAATAAAAGTTTATGACAAAAATTAGTTTATCATTGATTAAGAAATGTGTACTACCTTCCTATTCCCATCATGCTGCAAGAGTGCCTTGCCTTGAAGGCCTAGAAGAATCATCTTATACAACTCACTGTTTGGAGTCACTCCATCTGTCCTAACCTAACCCAACAAAACAACCGTTTTTCTGGAAAACGCATTTCTGTTATCGGTGGCCGTGGAACGGCGGTGGAACATTTCGGAACAAACAATTCTCAGGCGATTGGCATCATTTCCAACTTTTTTTGGCGCAGACTTGTATTTTGGAAGTTCGCCAACCCAACAAAACAACCGTTTTTTGGAAAATGCATTTGTGCTATCGGTGGCCGTGAAACGATGGTGGAACATTTTGGAACAAACGTTTTTAAGAAAAACTCTACTTTTCCCAGGTCGATTTGTGCATTTGTACTGGTTTGAAGCTGGTCAGCTTGTTATCGAAAAACGATAACGAGCCTGGAGCCGCTCTCGTTAAGGATCAAATTGGAACAATTGTGGAACATTT
This sequence comes from Stenchaetothrips biformis, assembly GCA_030522485.1. Lineage (NCBI taxonomy): Eukaryota > Metazoa > Arthropoda > Insecta > Thysanoptera > Thripidae > Stenchaetothrips > Stenchaetothrips biformis. Next base: position 4,192,523 of record CM060086.1, read on the forward strand.
TGGAAAAATCATTCTGCGTCGATTTGTTGTATTTTGAACCTTCTCTGGCAATGTGGGTTGGCCAAGTTATGAGAGCTCGGAAAGACGCCACCGAACGGTCCGCCACCCAGGGCGAGAAGTACGTGGCGCAGAGGAACGAGTCGCGGTCGCGGTCGCGAGTCGCGGTTGCAAAAACAACCTATTTAGCTCAAAACAATATTTTAGACCACGTTTTCGCTTTTTTCACCCTGAAGGAGTAAAGATACGGCAAAACGGTCAAAATTTTGATCCCAGGGCGTCAAAATCACTATATTTACAATATGGCGAAGGTCGTACATCGATACTTAGACGTTGAGTCATTAAGGGCTGTTAAGGCGCACTTAAGCCCCTTGCGCGACCTTTTCCGCTGGGCCGATTTCGCCGGCTGAGGTGCCAAAATTCATCATATGGAAAGCGGAACCGAATGAAAGTTACCCACTTCTAAAATTTGAACATGAAGGAAAAACGAACCACTCTAGAGTTCCACCCAGATGAAACTTTCCAAGCAGTGTGTCGGGTGGAGAATCACAAGCCTGAGACTGCAGAGCGGCAGTATGTCACAACCAGCAAGAAGAAGTCAGCCTCGGACGCAGCTGAAGCTGACCAAGTTTTGGCCAACGCTCTCCTTGCTAGGGAAGCCATGGACAACAGCAAAGCTCTGTTTGGAATTAATGTAACTCTCCGTTTCCTCCCCTAGAAACAGTGGAAGAAATTATTAGGGCAAATAGCTCTTCCAAATATGCAAATAGCTCATTCAAGCTGAGCGAGAAGCGTTACGTCCAGATAAGAAACCACCACATCAAGAAACTGAAGATTCTTTTTCAAGAGTATCTCGAACATGGTCTGGCTTGTAACTTTCCGCGTGCAGAACTGGAGAAGTCAGTGGGGATGGCAAAGGTTTTTGAGGACAAACAATTCGCCAATGTTCTGATTGCAAAACATTTTTTGTAATGTCTTTCTGTCAATTGATTTATTGGAATTTTAGTGATGTCGTTATTTTTGCCTAAAATAATATTTCATTCTTGTTTTTATGGCTATTTTCCAGTCAAAGTGTCGGTAAATTATTTTTTCTGACGTCAGTTTTTTTGTGCGATTCTTTTTTCGTCAGTCTTTGTAAATAAAATGAATAACAGTGTACTCTCTGTTTTTTTTTTTTTCAAAAAAAATCCCTTTTTTTCCAACTTTTCCAAAAATTGATAAAAATCCTGATGGTACCATCGTCTCGACTCAAAATGTAATTCAAACCTTGACGTTTTTTTTATTTGGTCACACAAACGGGGTCTTAATGCAAGGAAATCATGATTTGTCAGAACTTAGTGGGATTCGGGGCGTGACTTGGATCCAGAATTTCGTCCACCAAATCGGCATCCTTCTAGTGATTTGGTCACGCAAAGCGTGACAAAAAAAATAAATATCGTCATTAAGCACACTTAACACACTTCAGAATCAATAGTCATGACTTTTCCTTGTTTATTTTCAGTGTTTGCCCGTGCTGTGGGTCTGTGGGAAAGGCTGGCCTGGCCAAACTCCTCGAAAGAGTGCACGCGGACTACCTGAAGCAAGCCGACCTCACTGCGCGTGGCCTGAGTAGCTCCTTACGCAAGCTCTTCTTCACAACGGAGCTGGAGTTAAGCGACATTTTCACCTCGTACCACGAGCACCGCACGGAAATCGTCGAGGGGCTGCTACAGCTGGGGCTGGCAACCCTGTACGACTTCTCCTTGCGGCCTCTTCGATGCGTCCAGGGGAAGCTTGTCAAGACCACAGCTGAAGCAGCCGGGAAACAGGCGACACTGGAGGCGGTGAAAAGAGTGGAGAGTGGCCGGGAGCTGCCCAGGGTTTCCGAGAAACTAGAAAAATCACCTCAGGTGGATGAGGAAGCCCCTCCCAGTTTGGGTACTCCCCCTTTGCGTAAAGTGACACTCAACAAGGACCACCCTATTTTTGCTGTCGTTAACACGTTCACGCCGAAGGCGATTTGGGGTGGAAAAGCCTAGATGCCGAAGGTGCTAAAAACCAAACCATACGTCGCAAACACATGGCACATGCATATTCGGACTTGCCATGACCGGCCAAACACCATGCGCCAAAAATTTCCTATACGAGAACCATGTTCTCGTATCGGCGTCTGAGCCATCGCCGTACGAGAACCATGTTCTCGTACCAAATGCAAAACCCTGATTGTTGGTTTGAGCTCAAAATATTAGCAATGCACACCCCAAAAAAAATCGATTTTAGACTCAAACTACATTGTGGAACACGTTCTGGTACCGGAAAGACATGGAAAACACGAGAACGTTGGTGAAATGGCGTTCCCGCCGGTACGAGAACATGGTTCTCGCGCTTATTTTTGCTCCCTTCTCCCCTCCTCTCCTCCCCTACTTTGTGCCTATGTCGTACGGCACGGGGTCAAAAATCCACTAGAATTTGTTTAGAAAAATGTCAAACTTCGTAAAAAGCCAAAAAAGTGCGATTACCCTGTTTTCATGTTTACCATGGTGACATGGCGTTCCCGCCGGTACGAGAACATGGTTCTCGTGCCAAAACGCACGCTAGAGACCTAAATTTTTAGCCGAAATGTAGGAAATTTTACGTAGATTCCGAATATGGGGTCGCTTTTTTGGTCCGAGTACCCCAATCTGATGTAGAGGTCTTGAACGAAAACAGCTCGCAACGAGAACCCCGTTCTCGTATCGGCCTTTGGGCTTTGTAGAATACGAGAACATGGTTCTCGTACCGGCGTGAACGTGTTAAGGTGCCTGCCAGCATGAGAAGTCAGCTGCGGCGCATTCTGGGAGCTTTGACCGAGCTGGCTAGAGTGGAAGAACCAGCGAAGGAGCTGATGGTGGACACGGAACTCCTGAGAAAGTTTTTGAAATCTCGAGCGGCTATGGCGGCCAACACAGTCCACAGGGACATCTGCGCGCTGCTTTCAGCGCTCTCGCATACCAAAGACCTCCCCCAGGACCTCAAGGAACGGGCCCAGCGCTTCCTTAAGGAGCAACGAAACGGGTTGGGAGCCCGCCCAAAGAAACGGGAAACACCAAGGTCTCGGTCAGGCAACGTTGCCAAGTACCTCAAAAACCACCAAAAAGAGCTCGAGGGGTGGTTCACAACGCTGGAAACGGCGGTGGACCCAAAATCCGGCAAACTTGCCGTTTACCGCCGAGACCAAGTCTCAACAAGTTGGCTTCGGACATCCTCCTATTTGTTCCATAGCCTTTCGGCACTGATTGGCTACGGGCACACAGGAAAGCTGCTCCTCGAAGACTTTGTTACTGGACAGCACAAGGAACTACGCGGGACAAAAATTCCTGCTTATCTGCAGCGCCATCTTACTCGATTCAGGAATCTGCGCGTTCAAGTCACAAGCAGGAGCGGGTTGGTGTTTGTTAACACAAAGGGAGTGAGACTTGACCCGAACGCCAACATGTTTAATAGGAAATGAAGAGAGGGTTTTTTTTCTGTACTAATTTTTTTTGTTTCAAAGCGTTTATTTTTGTTATTAAAGCGCTGTGATACCTCGGGCGCTTAAAATTCTATCTTTTTTAAAGACTTTATTGCGTTGTACTTTGTATTTGTACCTGAAAAATTTATTTCTGTTTTTGTTTTTCAAAGTTTACCTTAAGTCGTGTCATCGTTGCTTCAAATGATGTATTTTGACATTAAAATATTTTTTTTCTTTTTTTGATCCGAATGCCATTCAAAGCGATTCCACTCATTCCCAAAACACACGTGGAAGTCACCAAATCGTGACCACATGCTTGCTTTGGCCTTCCCTCACAAGGGAACATATTCAGGTGATACACTCAGATTTTGACCAAACTTTTTTTTTCGTAAGGGTACCATGTAAGATTAAGAATGCACCCCAAAGTTCGTGCCAAGATACATTATTTCAACTCGAAACGATTTTTCCAAAATACGAAGTTTTGACCTTTTTCCCCAAAATAGGTCAATTTAGAGCAAAATAAAAATTTTTAGTTTCATATTGTTTATACCATTTTTCGGCATGCTGAGCACGATAAGGGCATTCATTTTAACTTTCAATCACGTTAAGGGGTTCAAAATGTAAATTTTAGCCTAAATCTTGTCAAATTTTCCCTGCGATAGGTCACCTTGTAATATTGCGAATGGCTCATAAAGAAAATTATAAATCATTCGTAAAATTACGAGAGGCTCGTGATGCTTTCACAAAAAAACTCGTTACGAAACATTCATTGTTATGAATATTATGTGAATGTGAATATTATGAATGATTCATATGTCCTAATGAAGCATTCGTAAAAAAACGAGTTTTTCATAAAAATAATGAATCATTCGTCGTAGAATTATTCGTAAAAATATGAATATACTATGCAAAAATACTTTTCAAAAATAGTTCATAATTTTACGATTTTTTTTAAAGTTAGTGTATCTTTGGGCACGCAGAAAATTCTAGTCAATGATTCGTTTCAAACGTAACGTCGTGAAGCGTAACTTTATGCTTGACTCAAGCATCGACTTACGCATTAGTTTTACCAGTTTTACTACGCTGCCATGTCTAAGTACTGTGCTTGACCGGCACTAAAAATTGGAAGGTGAGACTGATGGCCAAAACTTGGCGAGAAAAAAAGTCTCGCCTAACTGTGGCGAGAAACAAAAGTCTCGCCATTATTTGGCGAGAACCAAATTTCTCGCCAAATTTTGGTGAGAATCAAATGATTCATATGGCAATAATTGCCACCCAACTCTATTTCAGATATGAGGAAACACACCACTCAAATATACTCCAACAATAAGTAATTCCATTTAGTGTCTTTGATCTGCAAGAAACATTTAATGTAGGTTGTTTCCTCATATAAAGTAGTGTGGGGTGACAACTATTGCCACATTTTGGCAGGGGGCGGAAACGACCCAGGGAGCGAGTGAAACCATGCTCCCCGCTTCAGAAAAGGGGTTCAGGAGATCTTCGAGATCATGAAAACTAGGCCGTTGTTTGAAACATGCTTTGCACAGATCGAAAGAGCATGAAATTTGGGGTGCATTAGGCTTATAAGCCTTCTTAAAACACTCAATTTACCCAAAATAAATGCAAATAAAAATGCCGAAAACTGCAATACAGCCTGAAAACCGCTAAAAACCCCGGTGACGCCGTCAATGTGTCTACATAGCCTCTGTAGTTGTAGTTAAATTGTGAAGTTTCGGAAAGGCTTATAAGTCTAATGCACTCTAAATTTCATCCTCTTTCCATCTGTGCAAAGCGTGTGCCAAATAACGGCCGTGTTTTCATAATCTCGAAGTTTTCCTTAACCTCTGCAGAAGCGGGGAGCATAGCTTCACGCGCTCTCTATGTCGTTTCCGCCCCCTGATTTGGTGAGCGACATTTGATTCTCGCCAAAATTTGGCAAGAAATTTAATTCTCGCCAAAATTTGGCAAGAAATTCGAATCTCGCCTCAGTATGGCGAGACTTTTTTCTCGCCCCCAGGATGGCAAGAATTCTCACCCTTGAGTTTGCAGTAGGTACGAAAAGACAGAAGGAGAACCATTTCTTGCGTAACACGTATTTGCGCGCATTTGAGCTTTTTCGGAATTAATGTTGGCCTCGCTTACCTTCGATGTACATCGCGAGTTCCTGTTCCTCGGTGTGGAGAGGGGAGCACGGTTCTAGAATGTAATGATCCACTAGAAGTCGTGCAACATTAGCAGGATTCACATTGAGAGTCCCCATTGAGAGTCACTCAATCGACATGCCAACGCATTAAACGCCCTTACTCGGAAAGTAGTTAAAAGGTAAAATGAGTGTCATTATTATAGTCAACAGCCCAGTGAACATCAGGAACGATCCGGAGCTCGTCCTTTTACTTTCACACGTGAATTAACCTGAAGCGGCAAAAATATCAGGCGAAATTTGTGTCGAAACTCCCAATGTGATGCCCGAAATGGAGTTGAGTGTTCAAATAGGCAGCAGACCTAGATACAAAAGGAAATACGCGAATCTCTACTTTAAATTTTCTGATGTACTGTGATACATCGCAGCGAAAATTTGACGAAATTTAGGCTAAAAATTACATTTTGAACCCCTAAACCCCTATTGATTTCTCAATGTTCTTGTTTTTTTTGTAAGTATTCAGAAGCTTTTAAATAGTCATTATGAAAAAAAAAAATAATTGAAAAAATTGTCATGTCTACGGTACAGACAAAAAAAATCGTTTTTCTCAAAACTATTAAAATTGACCTGCGTCCTTATGTCCGATGACGACCGAGCTAGGTCCGCGCGAACCGCAGAGTTTAGGATCAAGCAGCCCTCCGTCCTTCGGTGCGCCACGGGGTTCTGGAAGACGACCCACCGAGCACGAATGAACGGGGGTGTCTCAAGAGGGTCTCAGTCCCCACCCGCCCACAAGCGTTATATTTAGTTAAGCCTTCGGCAGAGTCGGCGTGACCAGATCGGAGTGAGAGTGACGCTCGGCGTCACTCCGATGACGTCGATTCGGGAGGGAGCGGGAAGGGAGGGGGTTCGGCTCGGACTCGGGGAGACTCGGGTTCGGGTTGCCGAATGGCAATGTGAATGTGAACACTCCAACATCACTCGCACTCGAAACGAATCGACAAACGTCGAGTTGAGTTCGGTTGAGTTGTTGTTGTAGCTGATGACTTCAGTTTACATCAGTTTACACTCTATGCAGCATGGGTGAAATAATACATGGTGACATGGAACTCGCCGTAGCCGTTGCTGCACTTGTCGTGCTAATGGAAGAAGACGATGATGAGGCTTTCCAAATGTTGATGAATGTGGTAAATATTGCTGCTCTAGAATGAATGGAGATGGACGGTGACGATGACATAGGGTTAGGTACGTAGTTTGTTTACAGTGAAATCCTGCTGGTATTTGTACTTTGTCGATTTCTGATAGCCTGTTTTGATGCAATAGAACAATTAAGGACCTGGCATCATATCACTGTCAACATAGACGAATACCACATGCTTCAAGATTATAGCTTCAGGCTCCATTTTAGAATGTCTCGTCGTGTGTTTGAGGTAAGACTTTAATGATCATCATTTCCTAGTGTCAGTTATATTGAAGCAACTCTAATGGTGACAATTCTCTCCAGCTTTTAGTGCAAACTGTAGGAAATTCAGCGTGACATTGACCTCATTAGATTGAACGTGACAGTGCCGATGACCTACTGACTGCAGACCGTTGGAGAAACCTAGTGCTCCAGACGGTATTCAGTGAGGGTGGCATTTTTGTTACGTGCAGCTCCATAGTCCTTTTATCCCCTCCCCATTCCGACTCACAAACTGAAGCCAATTTGAGCAACACATGTTTATGCAGATTAAGAACCCTTCACTGGAACACTTACCAAAGTCTTACAGTATTCCTGTGGGCGTTTGAGGCATGCCAAAATAGTTGCCGCCTTGGCTTTGTCCCCAATAATTCTTAGACAAAGGAAGGATTGAAGCTGAAGCTGATTCAACCTGCATGCATGCACAAGGTCCGACGTATGGATGTCGATGGAAGCGGTATGATATTGGGATGCAGAGAAAGGCTGACGACGATTCTGACACGAATAAAGCATTTCGTGAAAGTTGTCGCTGTCACGAACACACACTGCCACGTTGAAATAACGTGTAAATCCGCACTGGGGAATGGGGTTTACGTGTCGACGACGTCCATTCTAGTTTTCGAATAAACGGGATAAGTAAACAAAGTAAACGTCATTTGTTTTTCTACCTATTGGCAGCGTGAGTGCCAATAGCGAGAAACAATTTACAGTGGATGTCGTCTGCCTTACACCTGATTCGCATGAATGCGTTTCTGCGTTCAGGCCTTGGTGAGTTAGCTGCTTAGCTTTACCTGTGACGATTCTACTTTGCTTGGATCCATTCGCTTTTTATATTTACATAAAACTAGCTATCCAAAGCACGACGCAAATCCATGGACGCAAAACTGTTCGCCAAAGATTTTTGTTCTTGTTGTTGTTTGTTTTCTTTCGCCTACCTTGCTTGGACGGTCTTTTCTTCAAAACTAGTGGATTCTTTGACGATTATGGTCTTATTCTTAGTCAATATAAGCTGTAAATAAATATACGTGCGGTTCGTGGCATAATTTGTAGTGCTTCTCGTTCAATCATTAATGTACTTCTAAAAACTTGTTGCATTCTAACCCTCATACAGTTTGGATGCCTCTTTTATTAGGTGTTACTTTTGCAAGCTTCTTTTGCATGTGTGATTAATCTCAATTCCTTTGTTTCTTTTGTGTCCCCAGGTCCCTTTGGAGTTTGTGCTCCTCCTGGTTGGCTTGTGGTAGGCGCATAGCCGAGCTGAGATGTAGGATCCTCCTGGGGATAATGAGGATCGGATTTGCAACCACCTCCCTCTCTTCGCTTCTCTGCAATGCTGCACAGTCCTTCACAGGACTATTTTGAGCTGCATGCTGATAAATAACCACTCTTCATGTCGCCTCAGTACTTTGCTGGCCAGCGGCTTTGCTCGTAAGTTCACACAAAGTTTCCGAACCAAAGCACTTCCTGCCCGTGTGTAAACTTTCTCCCAGCATTCCAAGTATTAGCATATTAAAGACAAATCTCTTATCAAAATGAATGGTACAAGCAGCAGTACAAGTTAAGAACTATTTAATGGTCTGCTTTGTTCACAGGATGTGTTGGCCCATGCCTTGACAGAAAGATGCCGCTCTTCATTGAAGATTGACTACACCACCGCAAGACAACAAACCACCAATGTTATCCAGAACCTCCTAAGCATGCCTTTGTAGTTTCGTTTTATTTGGTTCTCTCCCTAGCATCAACTAGAGCTAGTGAGGTATGAACTCTTAGGCAATACTTTGCATTACTTGGCAATGGTTAACAAGAATTTAAAAAAGACATGTAAACTACAAATTTGTTTAATAACAATAATGTAATAAAGTCATCACATCTGTAGCCTAAAACATTGATTTGTCTTAAATAATTCAACAATAAGGGGCTTAACACAATAATTAACAAGAATAAAGAAAGTCCCACAAATTTGTTTAGCATAGAAATAATTCACAAGATAAAGAAAGAAATGTAAACAAAACATTTGTTTAAAAATGTACTAAATTTATCAGGTTGGTAACCTTTAAAGTTGATTTACTTAATATCATTGGTCCTACAAAATGACGATCATAATGTTAACAGAAAAATAAATTTTAAGCAGAACAGAGAAAGAATCACATTTCGCTATGCTTTGAATTGATGATTAATTATACAGCAGCAGTGAATTTTTTTTTTTCATAAAATCCGAATACTCCTTTCTTGGTCTTGTGTTGTTTGTGTTTTCACTTAGAACACCATGTATTTGTCGCTCTAGTAGTCTTAGGAAGCTGTTGTATGCCAGGGGATATACAAGATTCAGTGTGAAATATGACCCCAGGAGGAACAGAAGAGTTTGAGGCAGTGTATTGCCATCTAATTGAGAAATCACTCCTTTCTTGAAAATGAGAACGGATTTTGTTATTACACGTTGACCCCTTTGATTTGTATCCAACACTGCAATGCAGAAAGGAGCTTGCTCATCATGGCCCGTTGATAGAGCGCCAAGATCTTTATGCATTTCAGAAGCCTGTAACAGGTATTTTATGTTGTTTTTTTATTCTGCATTTTTACTATTAATCTGACAAGAACTTCAAATATAATTTTTCTACCTACATCTTTGAAAATCAATGCTGCTTTCAGGTTTTTTTTTTCTTAGTTTTTTGGGGATGAGCTCTGCTTGAACATCCCGCACAGTAGCACATTGGTTTTCAAAAGAGTCGTCTGGCGTCTTTTGCAAATCGCATACTAATTTTTCAGCCATCTTTTCGAGCTGTTTTGGTTTTCTCTTGACAAGCAGACTATATTCAAACAGAAGCTGGAATAATAATAAAATTGTAAGAAGTATAAAATTATAAAATTAATATACATATTGATGAATGATCAGAAAACAACTATGTGTTTCATACCATTTCTCCATTTTTGTAATGGGGATAAAGATTAAGTCTGTTATCTGGACTTAGTTCTTTTTGGCGTTCATCAAGGGTATGGCTTATCAGGAACATCAGTCGATCAGTGTCACGGGTTTCACATTGCAGCTCCATTAACAAATGCTTGTCGCTGTTAGATTTGCTAGTTGATGGTTTACTAGAATACAATGGTTGGGAACAGCAGCTTTAGTAATGATGATGATTTTCACTAATTGTAAGAAAGTGTACCAGACAATTGCTTGTACCTGACAGCTGAGGGCACATCATTCCTAGATGGAATACCATTTAACCTGTAGCTCCGCTTGCTTGTAATAGAATTTTGCAGTTTATACTTGAGGTCTTTCTGTCAAAATGAACAATAAGGAGATGAACAATTAAAGAATCTCACTCATATTTTTATTTATCAACAATATCTATTCTAGTCATACTTACAAAACCCTTAGGATCATCTGCATCACTGAGAATGGGATATGCTTCCACCAGCGCTGAACAGATGAAATACCACTCCCCTCGTGTGAGGTACAAGTCATCTGTCTCCTCCAGAATATGGTCTTGGACCTCATTGTTCAGCATGGCTATTGGCACTTCACCTTTTTTCAACTCTCTTACTAACTTTAACGAAAAGCTCGGCAGTGCATTATAGGATGTTATAATTTTTCCCAGTTTTCTTCTTTTCTAAATTTATAAATAATTGAAAAATTTTTAAAATTGCTAACACAAACAATTTTCTTAGATATAAAATATACAAGTAAATAAACCTTGAAAGCCAGCCTTCTTGTCTTCTTTTGTTGTACAGGAGAAGAATCCTCCTGCAAACAGTAGAAACAGAACATTACTTAATACAACTTTGGGTTGTAAAGACTTTGTAATACCATATAAAATTTTGATTTTACTCACCTTATCTGACAGAGAATTTGCTGAGTTTTGACTGTCCTGTAGAAAACAAAAAAACCTATTAAATTGCGTCTGCTGCAGTTGCAATTTGAATCTTTAAAAAAATCAGATAGTTAAAGCAATTAGTTTAATTGCCAGCACAAACAATTTCCTTATAGATAGTTACCTTGCAAGGCAGCTGTTGTATTGGAGCTATGACTACCTCAGGAGAAGAATTCTCCTGCAAACAGTAAAAACAGAACACCACTTAATACAACTTGTTGGCAAGATATTGTTAACATATCATAAAATTTTGTACTCACCTTATCTGACCCTAAATCTGCTGAGCTTTGATTGCTCTGTGGAAAACAAAAAACCTATTAAATTACATCTGCTGCAGTTGCAATTTGAATCTTTAAAAAATTCAGTTCGTACAGAAGTATTTACCAAAACGGATTGGATGTCATCAAACAACAAGGATTCATTTGCATTTTCTGCCCCTGGTCTCTTGATAAATCCACTTTTAAAAGACAAATTTTCCTGTAAAAATCATCAGATAGTTAAAACAATTGTTTAATTGCCAGCAGAAACAATTTCCTTAGATAGTTACCTTGAAAGGCAGCGTTGTCTTCTTTTGTTGTATCACAGCTTTGACTACTTTAGGAGGAGAATTCTCCTGCAAACAGTAAAGACAGAACACCACTTAATACAACTTGTGGGCAAAATATTGTAACCATATCATAAAATTTTGTACTCACCTTATCTGACCAAAAATCTGCTGAGATTTGATTGTCCTGTGAAAAACAAAAAATCATATTTCATTACATCTGCTGCAGTTGCAATTTGAATCTTTAAAAAATTCAGTTCAGTGTAAGTATTTACCAAAATGGATCGGATGTCATCAGACAACAAGGATTTCTTTGCATGTGCTGCCCCCTGTCTTATGTTAAATCCACTTTTAGGGAAAGACAAATTTTCCTGTAAAAAATCATCAGAAAATAGTTAAAGCAATTGTTTAATTGCCACATCAAGGGTGAGGGTGAGAGCAAAGGAGAGGAGGAGGCGTGCGCAAACAATTTCCTTAGATAGTTACCTTGAAAGGCAGCGTTGTCATCTTTTTTTGTACATCTTTGGCTACTGCAGGAGAAGAATTTTCCTGCAAACAGTAGAAACAGAACATCACTTAATATACAATTTGGGCAAAGAGTTTGTTTCGTACTAATCAAAATTTTGTTTTTACTTACGCTATTTGACAGGGAATCTGCTGAGTTTTGATTGTCCTGCTAGAAAACAAAAAACCTATTAAATTGAGTCTGCTGCAGTTGAATTTATATCTTTAAAAAATTCGTTCAGTGTAAGGAAGTATTTACCAAAATAGATCCGATGTCATAACTTGAGCACGCGTCATCAGACTCATCTGATGTGTGTTTCCTCTTCATCGTTCGAAAGGAAGACAAATTTTCCTGTAAAAATAATCAGAAAATAAATTATTTGTTTGACTGCTCCTACTAACTTGCCAACTTAAAAATAAATTCTGAGTTTGTTCCTCTCATGAAATTGTTTCCTACTTACATTGGTTGACCACACCAAAGTATCATCCGATTTCATCGTATCAAAAGAAACATCTTTCTGGGGAAAAAAGGCAGAAGTTTATTGCCAAATCACATTTAATGTTTATTGTTTAATGTTAAGTCTGACTTACAATTCCTGCTCCAAAATCTCCAAAAAGATCTCGACGACTACCAGCTCCAGCATCAGAATCCTGTTTAAAATAATAACAACAATTTATTGGCTAATGACCTGAAACCGTCCAAAAAAGTTATTTTTCTATACCCATGAAAAATTCATGAAATCATCCTTGTTGTTCCCAAAGTAATTGTTTCCCAGCTCGATCTGTTCCACAAATGCGTCTGGTGGTGTTGGATCAAGACGGAGTGAAGACGAGGATCTTCTTTTGTATCCACTGATAGCATTCTATGCCCAAAACATTTACAGTGAAAATGTTTGAAAACGCACAAAATACAAAGAAAATTTATCTGTTGCAAAGCTTACTTACAGATGTTCCTGAAGATGAGTCAGAGTCAGAATACTCTACTAATGAAACTGTAGGAATATTTCTGGATTCAGAAATACCAAAAAGGTTTCTACGGGGGATTTCCAGCTTCCTGCTGTGATCAAAACTCTTTCTTACTGGTGTAGAAGGGAAGTTTATCTGACAGCTGCTAGAAGCACCTGGCTGGCAAGAATCAGTATCATTTCTGATGGATGAGAGGACCTGACAAACATAAGCAAATGACAAAAGATAGTAGGACATATCCTCACTCAGTTAAGTTTTCAATAGAAGTGACCCGTCGCTACTCCACGCGTGGGGTAGCGACGGTCTGTCATACAATATACCTGCGTGGACACATTTAATTCCTGGGGAGGGTCATGAGGCGTCTCTGCCGGATTCTGTATAGGAGGAGTCACTCGTCCCTTTCCTTGCCTTGTTGATCGTCGCAGAGGAATCTAGAGAACATACACATGTAATAAGTTGATAGTTGCAGGTTGAAAGGGGAAGTAATCATTTGAAGTTACCTGAAGCTGTTTGTATTGCTCATCGGTTTTTATCTGCTTTCTGCTCCTCTTGGAAATGTTATGTTCCGGTTCATTACTCTTCTAAAACGAAAAACACAATGATACTACAGCAAAATGCATTGAGATGATGGTAGGTAAAGGGTTATGAAAAAAGTTTGTTGCTTACATGATCTGGGAACACTTTTGCAAAGTGGTTCCTGGCCTCTTGCCTATTTCTCTGTATGTAAGCAAGATACTCATTTTCCTCTTCATCACTATCCACTGCCATGTTTCTAACTTCATCTGACGGAGCGGTAAATCCCGGTGGATAATCGTTGGCCATTGTCTTAAATATCACTTTTAGATCTTTTCTTCCTGCTGCTGCTACGTTTAAAATGAAACTGCAAACGGCGACATGGTTCTGGCGCTATTTTAGTGCCAACCTCAACAAACTGAAGAAAATTGTTTTCTTTACGATCTGGAAGGCGATAGGTCACCCGACTTTGCGTAAGCCATTGTATCATGTAGTTTTTTAATTGTTAAACTAGAAACTGAACTATAAATTGCAGGACTTAACACGAAAGATTTACTAATCGAGGTATGTTTGGCATAGTGTAGTGCAGGCAGTGCTGGCGGCGAAGCGCGGCCTGCAAGCAGCAACAACAAAGTGCCCCCACCCCCCTTCCCCCTTCCCTGCCAGCGCAATAAACATTGTTGTTTGCTCCGCATGAAGTTGAAAATTGTGAGCCAAGTGGGAATTCGTCCGAGGTCGATCCTCTCGGATAAGTTGTCTTTTAGTTTCTGGACTGTATTGCTTCTTCAAATTGGGTTTCAAATTATCTCTCGAGTTTACTGTGTCACCATGCCAGAGGTTTGTTTATGTGATAATTAGATAGTTATGTGAGTACGGACTAAGAGACCAAAATAGGTTATGATTTTATTTACTTTTTACAGGTGTTCAAGTTTTCTCAGTGCCCATTGTGTCGTTCTAAGATGCCATCAAAAGATAGTCTGTTGAAACATATTGCCATCCATCATCGGGACGACAAATGTAGAGTTGCTTTCAGCTGCTTTGTATGTCATGAAATGTTAGACAGTTATAACAGCCTAAAAACTCACCGCTCAACAAGCCATGGTATTTTTTATTTTTAAAACGTTGGTACCCATTTTGATTGTGTGAAGCAATGATTTATTTCCTAACATTATTACAATTCGTCAGGTACCATTCACAGAGAAATATTTTATGCAGAAGAAGATGACGAGGTACAATTGTTTTATGAACAATTGTTCATGGAAGGTAAGACTGCGTGTGAATGATTGAAAAGAAGAAGTCTGCTTGTTACTGTTAAATGTAACTTCATTATTGTTTTCTGGCTTTAGCTGATCTTAGATGTAATCTGGAAGACACTTTACAATTCAAAGCAGCAGAAGTGCTTTATGATTTACGTGACAATGGAAACACAACACAGTATGTGATGGATTCTGTTATTGAAGGATCAGATGCTCTTTTTGATATGTTTTTAGATATAGTTCAGGTATGTTTTAGTTTCAGTGAACTTACAAGCACAGAAAACATTGTCAAAAGTATATAAGCAACTGTTTTGAATTTTCTTTTTCCAGAGCAAATTTTGCCAAATTAGTAGAAAATCTAATAGCCGAAGCCTTACCTTTGAGGAAATTAGCAAATGTTTGGATGGTTTCAGAGGAAACTCTTTCTTTGAAGGTCTTCAAAACCAAAAGTTGTTTGCTAAATATCTTAAAGACAAAAAGTGGCTTGTTCCTCCTCATCAAGTTGTGCTATTATACGACGAAATCATCAGAAAGAATGGAAAGATTGAAAAATTTCCAGTTGACTTTGGATATGTTGTTAGTTTTCTGCCATTACTGGAAAAGATTCTCAACTAACCTGAAGTTATATTTTGCATTGATAATCCTAAGCCAACAAAGGAAGGTACAATTGCTTCCCCATTGGATGGTTCCTATTACCGTAACCATCCAGTAGTCAAGAAGTTTCCCAGCTCTACACTGGCATTTGGCACCTATGTGGATGATGCGAGGCTCAATGACACTGCAAGCACCAAACCACTAAATGGAAGGTACTGTAGTGTATTGATTCTATTGCACTGCCCAAATAATTACAAATTAATTTAATTCTTTTTTTAATTTACAGATTTTTTTACTGGCAGCTATTTAATGTGTATCCAGAGTTAAGGTCAAGTACTAGAGCAATAAACCTGTTATTTTGCGCTCAAACAGAGATTGTAAAGAAATATGGATATAAAAAATTTCTGGATGATTATATTGAGGGAATAAAGAAACTTTCCAGTGATGAAGGTGTCACTTTTGACATCAACGGTAAAAAGAGGACATTTCATGGCATTCACTTGCTGTCCTCTGGTGACAACCCTGCCTCTGCAAACCTTGCTGGATTCAAGGAGAGTCATTTTGCTGACTTACTTTGTCGTCAGTGCATGGGTACCAAGCCAGCCATTTACCAGTCTTTCAGTGAAACAGACTTTAATCTAAGAACCAAGGAGTTGCACGAAGAGTATGTCAAAGAATTAGAAGAGTATAATAATGCACCATTTGCCTGGCGGAAAGGAAAGGAAAATCCATCTGTTGCACATGGAGTTAATAGCAGAAGTCTTTTTATGGATATCTGTGATGTGACAAAGTGCTTTCCTCAAGACCTCATGCATGATGAAATCCTTGGAACTCTTAAACTAGAAATTCTTTGCCTTTTAAACCATGCTGTCACTGAAACCAAATCTATATCATTAGATACTATAAATTCCCGGATACAGAAATATGCTTTGTATTTTGGAGTTAATCGCCCTTCAGCTATAGAAGCCAGCCACCTAGCCAATCAAAATCTTCGTCATTCTGCAGCAGAAACCTTAGCACTAGCACATATGTTGCCCTTTGCGTTACTCAAAGATGAGAACCTTTCTACTGTTGAATCAGTGTGTGATGCAGAAAAGTTAAAGTGCTTTATTCTCAGGTTAAACCTTTTAGGCTTACAAATGGCCATAGAATTCACTCTTCAAGATATTAAAAAACTCAAGAAACTGACTCGTACTCATCACAAACTCTTTCGGAAATGCTACCCTGGAGTCGAAATTCCCAAGGGACATTTCGAAATTCATTTCGCATCTCAGATCCTTCTATTTGGTCCCCTCCGGCAACACTGGTGCTTCAGGTAATTTTCATTAGTACATGTAGTTCCTTCAGTGCTAAATTATATTTTGCTTCTTAAAATATTAAATTTATGTAATTATTTTTTTTTACAGATTTGAAGGTAAGCATGCTTACTTCAAGAGACTAGCCAAAATTTTGCACAATACAATAAACATCTACTCCTCAATATCCAAGAGACATCAAATTAGGCAAGGAGCAGAAATGATGTTCAGTGTTGAAGGACGGCTTGGTCCCTACCTTTCACACTCTAATTTCTGTGGTGTGCCCCAAATAAAGAAAATCAGTCAAATCCACTTGGAACACAGACAATTGCTGGTTGATACTTTCCCAGCACTCCCCCCAAACACATTGTATTTTAAGAAGTTTGAGTATGTCACAGTGAATTGTGTCCATTATGCTGCCAAAGATGCTTTTGTGTTAGATTTTGTAAGTGGAGTCCCAGTTTTAGGAGAAATAATCAAGATTTATGGACACAAGGATTCGATTGTTTTTATCTACAGCAAGCTTCAAACTTTAAACTATGAACCCTCCTTAAATGCATTTAGAGTTAAAAACACCGGAGAACAAGGAGCAGCTTCAACATCTCAGATTGTGCACCATCAAAACGTTCCATTTGTCAGGACACTGAACTCTCATTTTGTTGTAGTCACCTGTAACAGTTTTTTAGCAACCTTGATGTAGACCCTTCTACTGTCAGCTGTTCTGCTTAAAATGATTGACTGTGTTTACCATTTAGATCATAATTGTTTTATCTTTTAAGCCCCTTATTGTTGAATTATTTAAGACAAATCAATGTTTTAGGCTACAGATGTGATGACTTTATTACATTATTGTTATTAAACAAATTTGTAGTTTA